>JBBBZN010000109.1:0-48016 GCA_037974915.1 Ceratobasidium theobromae | reverse complement strand
TATCCGGAGGAAAATTCACCTCCAAGAGTCCGAGACACGGGATCAAACTGTCGATAGTAGATTCAAGTAGAGGAAATGGTCTGGCGGCCTTGCGCAGTTCTTCAAAGGCACTCCGAAGTCCTGTCCATATCGTGATAATTGGGCTTGTTTCGGATTCAAGCTTAGGGCCCGTTGAGAGTTGAGAGTCGGAATGCGAATGGGGTAATTGCGCTGTCTGGGTGTCGGATGGGGGTGCCAAATACCCGGCAACCATCCTGGGCGGAGGGGAGGTTGGGGAAGCACCCGACGTCGACCCGGAAGCCTTAATAGACTGCTGAGAGGGGGACCGAGAGTGCGATCGGACAAGTTTATTATATTGATCACTTATATATCTGCGAACAGTTCGCTTTGGCTTTGGAGATGCTGGTGGAGTTGCCATGGTGGTCGAAGGGAACTGCCAGCCAGTGATCACCTTTAGTTTGGGGTCTAGATCATCGGCACGTGTTCGGGATTTTTTTTGTCGAATGAGCCGCACTCATCCAAACGGACCAAACCCGAGAAAGGCACGTGATTGTCACTTTTTTAAATGCACATTTACCGAGCTACAATACAGAGTATAACTGAGGTGTCTGTTATTATCTGTTATTAACATGCTTTTAACAGTTTGTAATTAACACATGTTAAGAGCATATTAGTTTTACACTGAGCCCTAGTAAGGGCGTGAGTTAAACTAAACAGAGGTCAACCGAGTGGTACATTATGGAGGTTGAAAGCAATGGGTCTCTTTGCAGAAATTGGGCATGGCCAAAAGGCCAGTACTTGTACCATAAGAAAGGTCCAAGATGCAGAGCGGTCTTGAGGTCTTGCGGAGATTCTCTCTTGCACATTCATGCATGGGACATAGGAAAACAATGTGATGAAAGGTCCTAATTGATGTGCGCTCGCATGGACATCTGTGCAGAAAATCGATGTCAAACCAGCCATAATACTCACCCATATGAGTGTGACCCAAGATGGACTGGATGAGTTCAGTGTGTTTTCCGCAGGACTTCAGGGTTGCGGTGCGCCTTGTCGAGCGTTAGGGACGGTGGTTTGGGTAAAGTAATGCAATAATGGTCTGATTGAGGGGACGAAAGCCATCGGCCCTTCCACTTTCTCGCAATGCAGCGTGTAGCCTGAGCCTTAGCCCATGTGATGGACCTATTGAAAATAGGAGTGGCAGGGAGAGAACAACCCTCGTTGGCGACACGGTCAGTGTTCGTTTCCTTTGATCCGGTTATGACCAGGAACCCAGTAGACATCGATTTCACAGCCAAGAGCTAGCAGCTGTTTGCACGAATCCCTGAATGAGAGGGACCAAATTTGTCCCTGGTGCGGGCCAATATTGGGGTGTATCGACCGCTGCCTGATTGTCAGAGAAAATCGACACCTGGTGATGCCTTGTTGACGAATTGAAGCCGCGGAGGACGCGAAGAATAGCCTGGGTACCAAGTACAATGGCGGCAAGTTCCGCATCGTAGACTTCAGCGCGCAGACCATGTTGCAGGAGAAATCCTCAATCGGCCTATCACGGTGGTAAACGGCAAAGCCCGCTCCAACTTTTCTGCAGCCATGTACGATTTTGCAAGAAGCATCAGTGAACATGTTGATGGCATGGGGCATGTTGGGACCAGAGATGAGCTTTCAAATCATATTCATGTGGACTTCGCGGTCGTCCTCCGAGCGAGATGGGATGTGGGTATCAACGTTGGGGATGTACTGTTTCCAGCGGGGGTAGAGATATGGGAAAACAAACTCTCCCCCAGGATGAGAGCGTGCAGCTAGGCGATAAATGACAGTGGAATGAGGGCCGAGTGGATGCGGGAGCTTTGGATGGTGAGACTGCCAGGGAGGAGGGAAGCGGCGTTAAACCTATTCCCAAGATGGGACTCAGAGCAAGCGAGTAGCCGCATTCGAGTGCAGTTTAGCAATGTGAAGGGAAATGGGCGCAATGGATGCCACATGGTGCATGGGGCCGGCAGGTGAAGTGCGGAAGGCTCCCAGGATCCAGCGCACAGCCTGATTCTGGAAAGTTTGAAGCCTGTCGAGAAGAGCTTTGCGGCCTGAATCTTGGAACCAAAGGGTGGTCCCATAGGTGAGGACAGGGATAATGCGAGTTTTGTAGACGTGGGCGTAATAGACTACTAACAGGCCGTCTAGGGAGTGAGCAAGCATGCGTAAATATTCGCACGTGACTGCCACCGATCACCTCAAGCTCCATCCTGTTCATGAGGTTGGTCATCGTCGAAATGTCCATGCGCAACTCATCAGGGCAATTTCCGATGCAGACACGGCCTACTGGCACAAGATCGGCAATAATCCTTGCCCAAATGTAATTGCGGTGTGCCCAGTCAGGACGCTGCGTATATATTCGTGGACTGCCCTTGTATGTTCCTACTCGTGCCTTTCTTCGTGGGGTACCTCATAGTGACGTTTGGACCACTCACAGACCGATAGTGCCTTGTTACATACACGTCATCCACGCAACGAGCGCAGGGATGGAGTATTGACCTATCGTCAAATGCGCTACGTGATAATTTATTCATTTTTGGTCGAATTATTGCGTGTGAACAAACAGATGTCTCGATAGCACCTGGCAACATAATTCCCGAAGATGGAGGGGCTCAAAAACACGCTGGGCGCTTCTCGGTGTTTAGTGCCCAGCGGTACTGGTTGTGTATCTCAATGTCACGCACATTCTGCAAGGAAGAGCGCCTTATGACCCTCGATTTCCCGACCAGAGTGCAACATCCTTTGTCCAGCCAAATCCAGCTTGATCAATATCCCGCGCCGAAAACTGCTCATATCAGCTACATATAATCAACAGCACTCTAACTTACCTATTCGAACATATGGCTGGCCTGTCGAGCTTGGATCCGAGCTGGTGACATTGAGTTCTTGGGCCGAGAGTTGTTGCAATACTCCGGGAATAGATCCCTCAGTCGAGTACCTAGTAAAGTTAGTTTTGTGAGTTGATTTGATGATTTTTACTTACCAGCTACAGAATGCTGCGCTGACATATTGATTCACTAATTCGCCTGATGATGTATCCTTCTATGATCCCCCTTTCCAGTTATTCCTCCGTTGACGACCGTACCACCCTGAGCGTTGACATCTGGGCCAGTATTTCCCCCGACTGCGAGTGTTTGCCTAGAGAGGTTAGGATGATATAACGCTAAATGGTGCGACTTACTTGGGCATTTGGTCCCTGGTTCTGCCTAGCTGACCATTGTGAATCAGGTCAAATGTCGTCACAGGTGAGTTGAATTGGGGAGGACCGCACTTGGTGAGTTCCTTGGGAACATTATTCAACGCCTCGAGGATGATGTAGTTGTGCGGCGGCCAAGACTGCAACTCGATCAGCCCCAGCTCATAAAACCAAACAAGGACTCATGTTGGGGAAATCCCATTGTAGCCCTGTCTCTAAAAAGGTAGACGGGAAAGTCCCGTTGTACGAATTCAACACGAAGTTGACGACAAGAATACTTGGATCGCCTTCCTCCCAGACCTGCTCCACTAATCAGTTGACTGCATAGGACACACCCGAAAACTCACTCGAGCACGGTCTTCGGCCAGATACCCTGCCAGAATAGGATAAAACGCCGCTGCCGAGAATACTTCGGACCTTTCACCCGCTGTCGAATTCCAGTCATAAAACGCGAGGTTATTCTCATCCCAACACAAATGCAAATCGCATTCATGAGGTTGGAAGCAGTCTCACAATACAAATCGGCACTTGTTGCCGTCCTTACGCAGGGCCGAAGGTCGATGAGCAACGCAAGTTGGATATGCGCCATATAGAATACTGTTCAAGTCGACTAGGGCAATCGACCAAATATTGAGCGACCTCAGTTGGGACATGGTGTCGTTCGGGTTGCCCGAGAACTGCCTATATCTCTCCCGTAAGGCAATTCCTACCTGGTAACGTAGCCATATGTCTTGTACCAGTGTGTCATTTTGCTCACGGAGGTCCTGCCCCAACTTTTCGGGGTCGAGGGAGGGTCTATGGTTTTTGAGGAACGGCAGGCGGGTAGGGCTTGCCATTCGCCGGAGTTTTTGCTTCCAGGTCTGCCTCTTCGCTGCCGCTGATGTTCGTTCGTGTGAGTCTGGCGTTCTTGTGAAATCTAACACACTGGTGCTCCAGCCCTAGATGGTCATTTACGGACATGACTGGGGCAAAGTCTCTGGCTGATAAGTTTGCTGGTACCTAGACTGCGAGATGTTAGGTTATAAAGGATGAAACACATGTATTCAAATCATCACTGAAGAATGTATACGAATGTGCATGACATTTTGCAAGGCAAATCTGGAATCTTCAAACTGAGACATTACACTCATTCCAACGCTCCCCAAACAACGCAGCACTCATATCTACCTCGATTGCGCCAAAACGACTAATGATAGATGAGCAACGCGGAGTGAGGAGACGTTGAATCACCTCGGGCGATGCCCAAAATAATGCATTCCCATCATGGCTCATGACCCATCCATCGTCTTTGACAATCCAGTCCGTAGGGGGCGTGGCGGAATGAGCTAAATCTGAAGAAGGGAGGGTAGGAGGATACTTGGAGGTGGAAGGAATGCCCGGAATATTGGACAGGTCCCATATGCGAATTGTACTATCCCAAGAGCCGGAGACAATGCGTGTGCCGTCAGGGAAGAACGCGACCGACATGGCTATATTGACGTGACCAAAGAATGGTCCAGCCACAAGCACACCGCTATGGGTGTGCCAGACTCGCACAGTGCGGTCATCTGAGCCAGAGACAATGTATTCACCATTAGGGGAAAACGCAACCGACCTGACTATGTCGGTATGCCCAGTGAATGGGTCATTGATAAGAGAGCTGCTTTGCATGTTCCAAACACGGATGGTGAAATCTCCTGAGCCAGAAACAGCATATTGACCACAAGGCGAGAAAGCGACAGACATCACCCAGCCAGTGTGACCGAGAAAGGGATCAATGGCAAGTGTGCCATTGCGTATATCCCACAGTCGTATGGTGTGGTCGTCTGATCCTGAGATGAGCTGAGTGCCGTCAGGTGAGAATGCGACCGACCGAACAGTATCTGTATGACTGGTGAATGGGGGAGCAATGAGTGTGCCATCTGATGAACTCCGAACGCAAATGGTCTGATCAAGAGATCCTGAGGCAATATATGCGTCATCGGGCGAAAAGGCGACGGATACAACAGCTTGGGAGTGATCTTTGAATGGGCCAGCAAGAAGTGTGCCTTTCTTGACATCCCAAACACAGATCGTGCAATCTTCTAATCCTGAAACAAGTTGTGTGCCATCAGGCGAGAGTGCAATTGATCTTATATGGCCAGTATGACCCTCGAATGGGCCAGCAATACAAGAGCCATTTTGTGAATCCCAGACATAGATGGAAGTCATGGATGCAGATGCGATATAAGCGGCATTGCGGGGAAGTACGATTGAGGTGATTCCGTTTGTGTGACTTTTGAATTGATCGAGAATAAGTTTGCCAACACCAGCATTCCAAACCCGGATAGTTCTGTCACCAGAGCCAGAGATAATTCGCGTGCCATCGGGTGAAAAGGCGATGGAAAGGATGGCGTTGATATGGCCCTCGAGAGGGCCAGCGACGGGGTTGCCATTCTCAGAACTCCAGATTCTAATTGTAAAATCCAGAGAGCCGGAAACGAGGCGGGCCCCATCTGGTGAGAATGCAACTGAGTTGATTTCATCAGTATGCCCCTTCAGTGGCCCAATGATGAGTAAGCCATCTTGTGCGTTCCATATTCGAATCGAGCGATCTGAGGAGCCAGAAGCGATGCGTGTGCCGTCGGGTGAGAATGCGACAGATCGAACTGGGCCTGTATGACCCTCGAGTGGATCAAAGGCAAGCGTGCCGTCCTGGATATTCCAGACCCGAACAGTACGATCATCAGATCCGGAGACGAGTCGCAGTCCGTCGGGTGAAAATGCTACAGAAGATACCCAGTCAGTGTGGCCCCTGAGGGGTCCAGCAACCAGGGCACCATTGTTTGCACTCCAGACACGAACAGTCTTATCGGCAGAGGCTGAGGCAATTAATCTGCCATCAAAGGAAAATGTAACTGATTTGATTCCGTCCGTATGGCCTTGGAAGGGCTCCCCGATAAGTGAGTCGTCTTGAGCATTCCAGATTTTAATCATGCGATCATTCGAGCCAGAGACGAATCGACTCCCGTCCGGCGAAAAGGCAACTGACAAGACCATGTCGCTGTGTCCTTTGAAGGGTCCGGTAATCGGACTGCCATCATATGCATTCCGCACTCCGACCGTCCCGTCATCACACCCAAATGCAACTCTGCTCCCATCTGACGAGTAAGAAACCGATCGCACCGACGAGCCAATCGCCCAAGTTGCGAGTGCAATTGTCTCTAGTTGATCCAACCCAGGTCCCTTTAGTCCAATCAATCCGCGAGTACATGACTGGTATTTCTTGTACACAAGACTCGACCTTGGGCAAAGCGCGAGAGATGAGATGTAGATGTGAGGGGTAAATTGCGAAACAGGGTTTGCAGCATAAGCCGTGAGAAAGTTATGTGCATCCTCTACAGATCGAATTAGGTTAGGGGACGAAGATATTGTCTGTAATGTCGATGTGTTAAGCACTTGATATCATGATTGCGCAACGACTCACTCTAAGCCATTTCTTGGCTTTAACTAGAATCCCCAAACCCTGGATTGTCTCATGTTTGAGGCTGAGCACCTCGATCCAGAATAACACCCGAACCGATAGAAACTCTTGTAACGCGTCGGATAGGTGGGTTGAATTGGTAGTATACCCGAGATGATCGGCCCAGTACCGAGATGCATACAACAACGGGGGTGAGATAGCTTTTGTAATTCGACCTTCAAGGTCTTCCACCTTTGAATCGGGAACAAACGAAGACTCCAGATTGCAGATGTTGAATCGTAGTCGGTTCTTCATCACTTTGAAGCACCTCTCAGCAAGTAACCCATTTTGCATTATTGCATCACAAAAAACCGCCCCTGACCGATCCTTGTCCAGCATGAAGTCCGGAAACGATGCATGCAGCGTCGAAACCAGTGTGCTTGTCTCTGAGACATGAATCACCGACCGGAGAAGTTGAAGCGCTGATAATGTCCGTTCGGTATCGTTCACGCCAGCCAAGATCCCGAGTGTCTCCACCTTCACTGGCTCCTGCACGCATAACACTGTCCATAGAACCGCTCGCACATCCTCGGCTTCTTCCGACTCTAGCCCATTCTGTTCGAACGCCGCCTTCAGTACTGCCGCATACAGTCCGTCGATCTCTGCATACTTGCCCGTCGATTCGGGCGCAATCGTCAACACGGATCGGAGACGTCGGTGTGGGTTAACCGAGCCTCCAGATGGCCGAATGTATCGAACGAGGGTGGCTGCATAAATGAATAGACTTCCTGACCGCGTTGCAAGCTGAGTGATCTGGTCTTCGGTAGGGGACATGGGACCGAGTTCCTCTCTCAGGTAGAGCTCGATATCTGACTGCACAAGGGACTTCTCGATTTCGTGTAGATGGAGTATGGTGCGAGATGTTGGGATTGAGGCGACCATCTTGTTGTATATCTCGGGTTCTGGTCGACTTGTGACGAAGAACTTGAGCGGTAAACTAGGGGCAAATCGGAATAGTAGATCAAGTACAAGCCGAGCGCTACGTCTGTCGTCGCACTCGTCCAGTGCATCGATCACGACCACCAGGTTCTCGGGAATCGCATCCTTCACTTTCATCAAGGGCTCCTTCAGCAGTCGCTCGAACTGTTTGACAATGTTCTTCGTCCCAATATCCGGATCTTCACCAAGAATCTCGCAAAGCGCAGATTGGAACGGAGTGGTATATCGCGCGAGCTGGTATGCAATCGTTGGCACGATTCGATTGGCATTTCGGCATTCGGGCGATGTCCGAGTACAGAAGAAGCTCGCCGCAAGCTGATTCCGCTCCTCAAGTCGATTCGCGAAGCTGCATGCGATCGTGGTCTTGCCAGTCCCAGCCATTCCACTCATCAGATACAAGTCGGGCGCATTCAGATCAAGTGACCAATCGTTCATTTCGGACATGATTGCCGTCCGGGTGCCTTCGGTGCACGTCCGTCGGCTAATTTCAGTGGATAGATTCGAGTCGTAGTTTGCAAGTTTCGCTGGTGCCAGGCCCTCAAGTCGAGTGTTCTGCAGGAATGTATTGGGAACGCGTCGAGTGATTATGATTGACGTACCGCCAAGTGCTCGTTCGCAATACCCCATGTGCTCAGGTTTGCGTCTATCTAAGCAGTCGATGAGGATCCATTAAAACATCGCAAGAGGATTCAATAATCTTACCTGAAGTCGTTGGAATAGCGACTCGATCTTCCGATAGTGGTTCATTATCTCTTCTTCGTCGGCGCTTCCTTCCAATAATCGCCTTCCAGTATTGCGGTTTCGCTTTTGTTCTATGAGGTTAGCTTCTTGTTCAATGCCCCTGCATATATGAATTAGACCCCAAGCACACCGTCGTTGCCATACTCACATAGCAACGTTGGCAATACACCTCGACATACGGACCGAATTCGTCTCTCGGATGTGTTCTGTGAGGGATTCGCCCAGGTTCTTGAGTTCTGATGCAATCCTTTCATATTCATTTTTGTTTTTCGCCACCATCTGGGTATACGTATGGAGTGATCAATATGCAACTAAACCGCCGGTGGAAAGTTTACCTCCAAGAGAGTGAGACACGGGATTAAACTGCCGATGGCGGATTCAAGCGGGGGAAATGGTCTGGCGGCCTTGCGCAGGTCTTCAAATGCACTCCGAAGTCCTGTCCAGATTGTAATGATCGTGCTCGATTCCGTTTCAAGATCAGGGCCTGTTGAGAGTTGAGAGTCGGAGTGCGAATGGGGTAATTGCGCAGTCTGGGTGTCGGATGGTGGCGCCAGTAAGCCGCCAATGGTCCTGGGTGGAGGGGAAGCTGGGGAAGGGCCCGATCCGAAAGCTTCAATAGACTGCTCAGATGGAGACCGAGAGTGAGACTGAACGAGTTTATCATATTGATCGCGTATATATCTACGAACACTCCGCTTAGGTTTTGGAGATGCTGGCGGAGTCGCCATGGTGGTCAAAAACAACTAAATTTACTCGCCAGCGATCCTGTTGAGTTTAGGTCTAGATCGATCATTGGCACGTGTTCGGAAGTTTTGTTGAATAAGCCGCACTCATATCTAAATTAGAATAAGGAGCAATACTTCAATCTGGCGCCTGACGTCGACTTGTAACTTTGCAAACCTTTCGCTAGAGTCTCATGCTGGTTTGCATGAGAATCCACCACAACCAGAGGTCGGTAAGGTCTTGATTAGATCGAGTGGTTAAATTTAGTATGTCACTCATTTGACTTCTCCACTGAGGCTCATTATAATTATGACAAATTCTCGCCCACGATCACGTGTTTCTTCAAATCCATAAATTATTTGACGAGCTAAATTATAGTGTGTTTTCTCTCGCGATCGTGCACCCCTCGACATTCCCCAATTCTGCCAACTTCGATCAAGTTGCGTTCAATCACGCTGAGTTTAAGTTCAAGGTTTTGCACATGGCTAGTGGCTAGTCTGAGTGATGGCTTTGGAGAGACATCCAGTACTGGAGTTGTAGGGCATGTTCACACAAACAGCTGCTCTAGTCAGGCATGTTTTATCTACGAAATGCTGCTCTGGATATCCGAAGCTGAAATCAATGGCCATCGTAGTGAATACGATGGGATCGTTTACCGAATCCGGGCAATCAACAACGAACCTTTCTATCGCCGCTGGCTTCTCTCAGTTCCCATTGCCGATGAGCTGAGGCAGCTCAGTGCCAAAGCGGAGAAGTTGTACCAATTGTATCTGGTAAGCTCATTTAGTCGAAGTTTCTTCGATCTCCAACTTACAGCGGATAAAATCAGATCAAGGTCAACATGGCGATCTTTGCCGATGCTGATTATGCTAAGCAAGTCAACACTGTTAAAGCGAATAATATTTCTTGTTAATTGGAGTGCGGTCATAGAAATGGAGTGGAAGAGCTTCAAAAGAAGATGGTCGAGGTCTTGAAATTACTTGCTTCCAAGTCGGGATAGACGTTTAGTATTCTCACAGGGCGTTATTTCCATGATGTACGTGTATAATGTTGTAGATATGTGTGTTTGTAGATAATGATGATGTTATTATATTTAGCATGAATAATATACCAGGCTTATATCGAGAGCGGGTTTATAGTTATGTGCATCGCCAGTAAGCTGGGAACTGGCTTTAAGAGAAACTTATGTGTTGAACATGGATATTTTGCAACTCTGGCATGGCAAATGTTCTAGTTCCCAGAGATATTAGAAAGTTTAACTGGGTCAAGGCATTGGTAGACACACTATATAGACACGACTGGGGCTGCCAAGGATCTTATCTGGAACTCTGAGCCGGTGTGTCCCAAGCCCGGAAGGTGATAGGTAGTACCGGAGTATAAGGCACTCTTTGAAGTATTCATGAGTGAAAATCAATGGGATTCACTTGCATACATTCGCCATACCACAGCACTTGTTCAAACCGAGCCCTCCACGCAATGAGCACGGGGATAGAGTATTGACCTATTATCAAATACGCTACGTGATAATTTATTCATTATTTTTTGTCAATTTATTGCGTGTGAACAAATGAATACCTCGATAGCACCCGACAACGTACTTCCCGAAGATACAGATGGTTCCAAAACACGCCGGGCGCTTCTCCGTGTTTAGCGCCCAGCGATACCGGTAGCAGTGTATCGCACATTCTGAGTTTACCCAAGAGCACCGTATGACTCGACACCCATTCGATT
The DNA here is from genome assembly GCA_037974915.1 of Ceratobasidium theobromae. NCBI lineage: Eukaryota > Fungi > Basidiomycota > Agaricomycetes > Cantharellales > Ceratobasidiaceae > Ceratobasidium > Ceratobasidium theobromae. The sequence goes on along the minus strand of JBBBZN010000109.1, from coordinate 37,175 downwards.
GCCAAGGTTGGCTCCCGACCAGAGTGCAACACCATTTGTCCAGCCAAAGCCAGCTTGAACAGTATATTCACCGCCAGAACCAGCTTGGTCAATATCCCACCCGAAAACTACTCATGTCAGCAACATATAATTCTCAACAACCAGACATACCATTTCGAACATATGGCTCGTCGAGCTTGGATCCGAGTTGGTTACGTTGAGTTCTTGGGCCGAGAGTTGCTGCAATACTCCGGGAATGGATCCCCCAGTCGAGTACCTAGTAGAGTCAGTTTTGTGAGTTGATTTAATGGTTTTCACTTACCAGCTACAGAATGCTGCGCTAACATATCGATTCGCTAATTCGCGCGCCAATGCGTCCCTCTATGATTCCCCTTTTCCAGCCATTCCTCCGTTGACGACCGTACCACCCTGAGCGTTGACATCTGGGCCAGCATTTCCCCCAACTTCGAGCGTTTGCCTAGAGAGGTTAGGAAGAATATGGTGGTATATGGTGCGACTTACTTGGGCAGTTGGTCCTTGATTCAAGTTCTGCCTAGCTGACCGTTGTGAATCAGGTCAAATGTCGTCACTGTCGAGTTGAATTGGGGAGGACCGCGCTTGCTGAGTTCCTTGGGGACATTGTTCAACGCCTCCAGGATGATGCAGTTGTGCGGCGGCCAAGACTGCAACTCGATCAGCCTCGGCTCATAAAACCAAACAGGGACTCACGTTGGGGAAATCCCATTGTAATCCTGTCTCTAAAAAGGTAGACGGGAAAGTCCCGTTGTACGAATTCAACACGAAGTTGACCGACGAGAATACCTAGATCGCCTTGCTCTCAGATCTGCTCACCTGGTTGATTGATGATCTAAAACACACTTGAAAACTCACTCGAGCACGCTCTGCGGCCAGATACCCTGCCAGAACGGATAAAACGCCGCTGCCGAGAAAACTTCGGACCTGGCACCCGCTGTCGAATCCCAGTCATAAAACGCGAGCTTGTTCTCGTCCCAACACAAGTCCAAGATCGCATTTCTGAGGTTGGAAGCAGTCTCGCGATACGAATCGGCGCCTGCTGCCGTCCTTATGCGGGGCCGAAGATCGATGAGCGACGCGAGTTGGATATGTGCGCCATACAGAATACTGTTCAAGTCGACTGGGACAATTGACCGGATGTTGAACGACCTCAGTTGGGGCATGGTATCACTCAGGTTGCCAGAATTTTTGGCGAGACCAGCTGTGAGTTTTGTTCATCTCGTTGAAACGTGTTGACCAGATTGACAGCGTACCGTGCAGTATAATCCCAACCACTCTCGGCACCCGTCGCAAGCTCGGCATACAAATCTCCTTTCTGCGCCTCGGTGAGGTTCATCCCGGGGCCATTTGCAGTGAGATAATCGGCCAAGTAGGACTGCGAGACGCGTTAGGGATTGGAGATGGACAAATAGTGTTGCGTACCTCTGGACGCGGGGCAGTGTTCGTGACGTGGTATCTAAAGACGTTGTGTGTCCTGTTCTGGCCGGGCGAGCTCACTGTTAGGATACGGTTATTGGACCACCAAGCGAGCTCCTTTTCGGCCAATGGCAAGGCGCGATCGAGAATCGAGGTGTCCTTGGTGCGGCTTACATACGCCGCTAGCATCTGTTCAGGGACACTATAAGTAACTATCCCAATGAATACAATGATAAAACTCACGTGAATGAAGACTGGCGGTTGGGACCGGTTCATATAGTAGATACGACCGCCGTTGGGGATGAACCCGATCGTTTCAATCTCGTCCATGAAGTTCTGGAGCGTAGAGTTGACGACATCGTAGAGCTCGGACTCCAAGAGCCCCCGAACAATCCAATACGAATCCCAATAATCTAAAATGCCGTCAGAAATCACCCCACTACCCGATGCATCACGTACACTGTTCTCTAAACCGTCCACCGGGTACAACAAATGTATGGTTGAGCGGAATGAGGGTGCTCTCGCAACCGGTAGTTCCGTTCCGGTTGGAGCAAAGAGAACTGGGGTTAGTTTGTCGAATCAAGTCGGACCAATAGGTATGTACGACCTACAGAAAATGAGATCCCGGGCCGGAACACACACAAGGATAGAGCTCACCTTCATCCATGCCTTGACCAGCGGGTCCTTGACTTTTCCAAGGAACCCCGGGTTCTGGGGAAAGTTGGGGAGGGTCACGGGTCTCACCAAGTCAAGGTCGTCCATCGCGTTTGCGTTTGAGGACCCATCCGGCTCCCTCATCGACCGCCTTCGCCGGGAAGAAGCATTCCTCTTTGGAGCGAGTGTCCGCATCAAGTCCTGGTCCCCGTCCAAACCGGCTGGTGCACGAGCGCCCCATGGCGTCCCCCCCGTTGCACAGCCCCCTGCTTAAAAAGCATTTACCCGCGTTTTTGGCGCAACCCCCTTCCCACCTTCCCGTCCCCCTCGCCTCGCGGGCCCCCCAAACCCGTTGTCCTTACCTGGTGTGTCTGGCTTTTTCCTGTTGATGCTGCTATATCTCCCCCCCGTTTCTATCTTTGCATGTAATTAGCCTTGCGTGCAGGCGGTGTCCTTCTCGTAAAGGGTCCGCTTAATAAATTGTACCCAAAAAAAAAAATAATAAATAAAAAAAAGGAGGGTCACGGGACTCACGGCTTGGAGCTCCAGACCTTCTGCCTTCTACACACAAGGGTTCAGTTCCGGTTCTAGTCAAGAAGCATGTACGTACTAGTACATATATACTTCGATTGTGTCAAAATAGCTAATGATGAATGTGCAATGTGGAGTGATGAGATGTTGAATCACCTCGGGCGACTCTGCCACGAGTGCATCGCTATGGTGTGCCGGACTCGCACAGTGTGGTCATAGGAGTTAAAGACATGCATTCACTTCTAGGGGAGAACGCGACTGATCATGCTACGTCAGACCCAGTGAATAATTATTCATAAGAGTGCTACTTTACGTGTTGCAGACCCGGATGATGCGCGCGATCGTTTGAGTCAGGAATAACATATTGACCGCGGATGAGACGTTAGTTACGTTACACTCTCGTTCACTCTCGGCGCTAAACACTGAAAAGCGCCCAGCGGTCGGCACATGCCGGGCACATTCTGGCATTCACCCAAGGGAGGATACAACATCCGCTCTGTCGTCAAAGTATACCCCGTCGCTATTTTCATCCATAATATCACCACGAGCTTGTAATTTATTTATAGAACGGCGAACATGACCCTTATCAGAAGGTCTGGCGATAGATCTCCATTCTCTACACGCGTCGATCCCGATGTGAGACCTGCATATGTTGATGGGGAAACGTCAATAGGCTGTATTTGAGCATGGCAAGTTCAAGTTGCCGCCTGCGTATGGTTGGTCGCTGATCTGAATAGCAGTCATTTGCAAGTTGGACGTTGACGATGACTTGCGTACCTTGCACCTAGGTCTCCTCTGAACCAGGAAAGCCAACCCGATCCATTCGGGTCGAGTTTCTGCGACTACAGGCGCTACAAGTGGAATTGGGCTCTCCGCTGACTGGGAACTTGTTGCGTACGTAGTCATTTTATCACTTCATGCTGACAATTCGAAGAGGGACTCGAACTCGTGCTTGCTGATTTTGACGAGGCAAAGCTCGAGACTGCGTTCAAGTTCATCCGGGCAAATATTTTCGCTGTTTTTACGAATGTTAGAAAGCTCGGCCAGGTCTAGGCCTTGGCAGACCGTACGCTCGAGGCTTTTGCAGTCTATTCGGCAGCCGAGGCCTCGTCTCAATGCTCGCAGGATAACGTGCTTTTGAACAACACAGGAATTTGCTCGGCAAGGAGCTCTATCTAATCAAGGCTAAAATCTGTGCTATCGACTTGAGGTTCGTGTTATGCGCGCGTTGCGCTTTTTGGTGCCATTTACTAACTTTACGCAGGTCGTTAGTAGCTGCGGGTATTTACAAATTCAATGGTCAGCCAGGTATGTACGTTTTAGGCAGCGAATAATTTTCTCAAACACGCGCTTTCAGAAAAACCCACCCTCGAGGATCAACACAGACTCCAAGCAGGGCATTACAAGTTCGCCGTGCGTATGTTGAATGAGTTTTTACATCCATCGATATCGTCATAGGGGTAATCCTGCCTAAAGCGTCTCCAAGGCCGCATCAAGGTTCCCACCAAGAACCCTTTGCACAATTCCGTTCCCAGAGAATCAAAGTAATCACCCACCTCGTGTAAATATTTTGTAGCTCATATCGTTATAGCTGCTTTAGGGACAGGCTCTATTGTACGACTTCTGGTGAATGGACGGGCAGGCAGAAAAGAGAGATACACTAACGGAATGTGTACTGGGGTCCGCATACCTATATCTCTTCCGTAGGGCAATTCCTTCCTGGGAACGTAGCCAGATGTCTTGTACCAGTGTGTCATTTTGCTCACGGAGGCCCTGCTGCAACTTTTCAGGGTCGGGGGAGGGTCTATAGTCCTTGGAGAACGGCTGGCAGGCGGGTAGCACTTGCCATTCGCCAGAGTTTTTGCTTCCAGGTCTGCCTCGTCGTCGCCGCTGATGTTCGTTCTTGTAAATCTGGTGTTCTTATGAAATCTAACACACTGGTGCTCCAGCCCTGGATGGATATTTGCGGACATTACTCGAGCAAGGTTTCTGGATGATAAGTTTACTGGTACCTCGACTGCGAGATGTCAGGTTATAAATGACGAAATACATGTATTCAAATCATCACTGTAGAATGTATACGTATGTGCATGATATTTTGCAAGGCAAATCTGGAATCTTCAAACTGAGACATAACACTCTTTCCAACGCTTCCCAAACAACGCAGTACTAAGATCTACTTCGATTGCGCCAAAACGACTAATGATGGATGAGCAATGTGGAGTGAGGAGACGTTGAATCACCTCGGGTGAGGCCCAAAACAACACATCTCCGTCATGGTTCATGATCCATCCATCATCTTTGACTGTCCAGTCCGTAGGAGGCATGGCGGAATGAGCTAAACCTGAAGAAGGGAGGGCAGGAGGATACTTGGAGGTGGAGGGAATACTCGGAATATTGGACAAGTCCCAAATGCGAATTGTGCTATCCCAAGAGCCGGAGACAATGTGTGTACTGTTAGGGAAGAATGTTACCGACATGGCTGCGTGAACATGACCAAAGAATGGCCCAGCCACGAGCGCACCGCTATGGGTGTGCCAGACTCTCACAGTGCAGTCTTCTGAGCCAGAGACAATGCATTCACCGTTGGTGGAAAACGCAACTGATGTGACTGCGTCGATATGCCCAATGAATGGGTTGTTGATAAGAGAGCTGCTTTGTATGTTCCAAACACGGATGGTACAATCTGTTGAGCCAGAAACAGCATATTGACCACAAGGCGAGAAAGCGACGGACAGTACCCAGCCAGTGTGACCGAAAAAAGGATCAGTAGCTAGTGTGCCACTGTGTATATCCCACAGTCGTATAGTGTGGTCATCTGATCCCGAGATGAGTCGAGTGCTATCAGGTGAGAATGCGACCGATCGAACAGTATCTGTATGACCAGTGAACGGGGGAGTAATGAGTGTGCCATCTGATGAATTCCGGACGCAAATAATCTGATCAAAAGCGCCCGAGGCAATATATGTGCCATTAGGTGAAAAGGCAACAGATACAAGGGCATTGGAGTGATCTTTGAATGGGCCAGCAAGAAGTGTGCCTTTCTTGATATCCCAAACACGGATTGTGCAATCAGCTGACCCGGAGACGAGCCGTGTGCCATCAGGTGAGAGTGCAATCGATCTTATATGGCCAGTATGACCCTCGAATGGGCCAGCAATGCAAGAGGCATTTTGTGAATCCCAGATATATATGGAAGTGAGGGATGCGGATGCGATATAAGTGCCATCACGGGGAAGTGCAATGGATGTGATTCCATCCGTGTGACCTTTGATTTGATCGAGAATAGGTTTGTCAACACCAGCATTCCAAACTCGAATAGTTCCATCATCGGAGCCAGAGAGAATTCGTGTGCCATCGGGTGAGAAGGCAACAGAAGAGATGGCGTTGATGTGACCATCAAGTGGGCCAGCAACGAGATTGCCATTCTCCGAGCTCCAGATTCTGATTGTCAAATCAAGAGAGCTGGAAACTATGCGGGCCCCATCAGGTGAGAATGCGACTGAAGTGATTTCATTGGTATGCCCCTTCAATGGCCCAATGATGAGCAAGCCATCTTGTGCATTCCATATTCGGATTGTGCGATCTGCGGAGCCGGAAGCGATGCGCGTGCCGTCGGATGAGAAGGCGACGGACCTGACTATGCCTGTATGACCCTCGATTGGGTCGAATGCAAGTGTGTCGTCCTGGATGTTCCAGACACGGACTGTATGATCATAAGATCCGGAGACGAGTCGCAGTCCGTCGGGTGAAAATGCTACAGAAAGTACCCAATGTGTGTGTCCCCTGAAGGGCCCAGCAACCAGAGCGCCATTGTTGGCACTCCAGACACGGACGGTCTCATCAACAGAGGCTGAGGCAATGAATCTGCCATCAAAGGAGAATGCAACTGATTTGATTCCTTCCGTATGTCCTTGGAAGGGCCCGTCGATCAGTGTGCCGTCTTGAGCATTCCAGATTTTAATAGTGCAATCATCTGAGCCAGAGACAAATCGAGTCCCGTCTGGCGAAAAGGCAACTGACAAGACGACGTCGCTGTGACCCTTGAAGGGGCCAGTAATCGGACTGCCATCATATGCATTCCGTACCCCAACCGTCCCATCCTTGCACCCAAATGCAACTTTGCTCCCATCTGACGAATAAGAAACTGACCGCACAGGCGAGCCAATCGCCCAAGTTGCGAGTGCAATCGTCTCTAGTTGATCCAACCCAGGTCCCTTTAGTCCAATCAATCCGCGAGTACATGACTGGTATCTCTTGTACACAAGGCTCGATATTGGGCAAAGCGCAAGAGATGAGATGTAGATGTGGGGGGTGAACTGCGACGCAGGGCTTGCAACGTAACTCGTGAGAAAGTTATGTGCATCCTCTATGAATCGAGTTAGTTTAGGGGATGAAGATATGATCTGCAATTTCAATGTGTTAAATACCTGATATCATGATTGTGCACCAACTCACTCCAAGCCATTTCTTAGCTTTAACCAGAATCCCCAATCCTTGGATGGTCTCGGATTTGAGGCTGAGCACCTCGATCCAGAATAACAGCCGAACCGACAGGAACTCTTGTAACGCATCGGATAGGTGGGTTGAATCTGTAGTATACCCGAGGTGATCGGCCCAGTACCGACAGGCATACGACAACGAGGGTGAGATAGCTTTTGTAATTCGACTTTCAAAGTCTTCCACCTCTGAATCAGGGGCAAACGAGGACTCCAGATTGCAGATATTGAATCGTAGTTGGTCCTTCATCACTTCGAAGCATCTCTCAGCAAGCAACCCATTCTGCATTCTTGCGTCACAAAAAATAGCCCCTGACCGATCTTTGTCGAACATGAAATCCGGAAACGATGCATGCAGCGTCGAAACCAGCCTGCTTGTCTCCGAGACGTGAATCACCGACCGGAGAAGTTGAAGCGCTGATAGTGTCCGTTCGGTATCGTTCAAACCAGCCAAGATCCCGAGTGTCTCCACCTTCACTGGCTCCTGCACGCATAACACTGTCCATAGAACCGCTCGCACATCCTCGGCTTCTTCCGACTCTAGCCCATTCTGTTCGAACGCCGCCTTCAGTACTGCCGCATACAGTCCGTCGATCTCTGCATACTTGCCCGTCGATTCGGGCGCAATCGTCAACACGGATCGGAGACGTCGGTGTGGGTTAACCGAGCCTCCAGATGGCCGAATGTATCGAACGAGGGTGGCTGCATAAATGAATAGACTTCCTGACCGCGTTGCAAGCTGAGTGATCTGGTCTTCGGTAGGGGACATGGGACCGAGTTCCTCTCTCAGGTAGAGCTCGATATCTGCCTGCACAAGGGACTTCTCGATTTCGTGTAGATGGAATATGGTGCGAGATGTTGGGATTGAGGCGACCATCTTGTTGTATATCTCGGGTTCTGGTCGACTTGTGACGAAGAACTTGAGCGGTAAACTAGGGGCAAATCGGAATAGTAGATCAAGTACAAGCCGAGCGCTACGTCTGTCGTCGCACTCGTCCAGTGCATCGATCACGACCACCAGGTTCTCGGGAATCGCATCCTTCACTTTCATCAAGGGCTCCTTCAGCAGTCGCTCGAACTGTTTGGCGATGTTCTTTGTCCCAATATCCGGATCTTCACCCAAAATCTCGCAAAGAGCAGATTGAAACGGGGTCGAATATCGCGCAAGTTGGTATGCGATCGTTGGAACGATTCGATTTGCATTTCGGCATTCAGGCGATGTCCGAGTACAGAAGAAGCTTGCTGCGAGTTGTTTCCGCTCCTCCAGAAGGGTCGCGAAGCTGCATGCGATCGTGGTCTTGCCCGTCCCAGCCATTCCACTCATCAGATACAAGTCGGGGGCATTCGGATCAAGTGACCAATCGTTCATTTCGGACATGATTGCCGTCCGGGTGCCTTCGGTGCACGTCCGTCGGCTAATTTCAGTCGATAGATTCGAGTCATAGTTTGCAAGTTTCGCTGGTGCCATGCCCTCAAGTCGAGTGTTCTGCAGGAATGCATTGGCGACGCGTCAAGTGATTTTGATTGACGTACCGCCAGGTGTTCGTTTGCAATACTCCATGTGCTCAAGTTTGCGTCGATCTAAGAAGTTGATGAAGATCCATTAAAACATCGCAAGAGGATTCAATAATCTTACCTGAAGTCGTCGAAATAGCGACTCGATCTTGCGATAGTGATTCATTATCTCTTCATCGTCAGCGCTTCCTTCCAACAATCGCCTTCCAGTATTGCGGTTTCGCTTTTGGTTTATGAGTTTAGCTTCTTGTTCAATGCCCCTGCATATATGGATCAGACCCCGAGCGCATCGTTGTTGCCATACTTACATGGCGACGTTGGCAATACACCTTGACATACGGACCGAGTTCGTCTGTCTCATGTGTTCTGTGAGGGATTCACCGAGGTTCTTGAGTTCTGATCCAATATTCTCATATTCTTTTTTGATTTTCGCCGCCGTCTGGGATTACGTATGGAGTGATCAATATGCAACTGAAGAGCTGGTGCAAAATTTACCTCCAAGAGAGTAAGACACGGGATCAAACTCCCGATGGCGGATTCAAGCGAGGGAAACGGTCTAGCGGCCTTGCGCAACTCCTCAAAGGCACTTCGAAGTCCTGTCCAAATTGTGATGATCGGGCTCGTTTCGGTTTCAAGCTTAGGGCCTATCGAAAGTTGAGGGTCGGAGGGTGAATGGGGTAATTGCGCTGTCTGGGTGTCGGATGGGGGTGCCAAATATCCGGCAACTATCCTGGGTGGAGGGGAAGATGCGGAAGTGCCCGACCCGGAAGCCTCGATGGACTGCTGAGATGGGGACCGAGAGTGTGATCGAACGAGCTTATCATACCGATCGTGTATATATCTGCGAACGCTTCGCTTAGGTTTTGGAGACACTGGAGGAGTCGACATGGTTGTCGAAAACAATTACACCAGTGATCATTTTTAGTTGGGTTTGGGTCTAGATCATCGGCACGTGTCCTGAGGGTTCTTGTCCAATGGGCCACACTCATATCTAATGCCGAATTAAGAAGAATAGTAATACTCAGCGCCTGGCTTGTAATCCCCGCTAGAGTTTTGGGATGTCTCGAATCAGAGACCACCGCATTTTGAAAAAGTTGCATAGTGTAAGGTCTTGACCAGGGTCGAGTAATCCTAGCTCACACTTGTCCGCCGAGCGCTTATGCTTACTAGATCTCCACAACGATCACGTGTTTTCACTTTTTTTTTGGGGGGGGTACAATTTATTAAACGGCCCTCTACGAGGACACCGCTCACCTGCGCTACGTCCAAGTGTGACGCCAACCAACAACAGACTACACTAGGTGTGGACCACAAAACAACAAAACAACAAACTACAAAACACTACGCCCAACGCCAACAACTCGATGACGCAGGGTGCCGCAAGTGGGGGATGGATTGTTAGGAGGACGCTGCTTGAGATGCACTGCTCACGTGGACGGGCGATTTACACTAGCCAGCAGGTAGGGCAAGTGGGAGGAGCGATGGGAGAGGAGAAGGCTTAGGACGGGCATCTGGTACTGGAGTCATCGAGCATATTCGTGTTGGTACGTTGATTTTGCATTTCTCACGTAAAACCCAGACGAATACATTATATTTCGGGCGAGTAAATCAGCATAATACCAACTCGCGCGCTAACAACCTTCCTCAGATTGACGTTTGGATCGCTCAGAGGCCGAGAGTGTCTCGTCATCGACAACCTTCTGCCAGCCACCACCATACTTGTACCGGAGATATCCTCACATCGCCCGAACCTGAGGATCTGAATTCTTTTCAACAACCTACAGTGGAGGCAACTCTGGCGACACAATCGAAGTTTTGTCCCAATTCTATCAAGAACGACCAAGGTGGTACGCGTGGTTTATGATATGCTGGACCTTGGCCTTTTGGTCTGCTCTCCTCATACAGCTATGACTAACTTGCGACTGTGGTTAGTGTGTCGAGCAAGTGTGCAGCTGGGGCCGCTTGGGAGTAATCATGAGCTGATACTATTACTGTATTTTACACGAATAACATACCCGACACAAATATCGGAAATGGGGTCATGGTTATGCGCGCCGTCGGTAAGATGGGAACTGAGGCAGGCAGAGGAGTCAGACAGGAGTTTTGAGGGAGAACTCATGCTCAACGTGGGTACGACCGGCCAATTCGCAAGTCCGGCGAGGCAAATATTCAAGTTTCTACATATATTAGTAAGTTCCACTGGGTCTAGGCGTTCGTAGGCACGCTATGACTGCATAGACACGACTGGAGTTGTGACAATCTTATCCAGAGTCCTGAGCCGGTGTGTCCGAGTCCCGAACCCGGGAGGTTGTAGATGGCACCCCTGAGCATAAGCTACATTTAAATTCGCCCATGAAAATCAACGGCACGTACTCGCATATACATTCCCCATACTGCAATACTCGCGCAAACCAAGTCATACGCGCAACAAGGCCGGGATGGGGTATTAAGCTGTTGGCGAATGCGCTACGTGATAATTTGTAAGCTGGTTTTTTGTTGATTTATTGGATGTGAATGTATACCTCAATAACACGCTCTATAATGTACTGTATGGCAGCTACTTGGCCTTCAGACGGGCTGGGCGCTCCATAACGACTAGTACCAGCCGGCTTGGGGCTGGGAGCGACAGTGACCGCGCGTAGGGCGTAGGGCCACCCTCCAAGCGAGCTGGGTGCTGGGCTACAACCCGCTCGTAGTCGATAATTTAATGCTGTAAATATAAACATGAAGTGTAGTATTTATTCGTGCATTTAGTGAGGGATGGGTAGGGTGGGGAATTTGTAGTAACTTTGGGTATTAGTTATATGCGTTCTCGGTAGGTCGGGAGCTGGCGCAGGTGGGGGAGCGCAAGGAGTGACCGCGAGTAGCTTGGGCGTTGAACATAGATAAGCGCCGGCTCTTCCCAATACGCGCTGGGCGCTTCTCAGTACCGAGCGCCCGGCGGTTGTAGCGTGTCCCCTTCTGGCATCTACTCGGGGAAGAGCGCCGTGTGATGCTCGCTGACTTCCTATTGTTGCTGAGGTATGATCCACCATTGCCTCGTGATCAATCGATAATATCCTCATGAGGCAAAGTTAGAGGCTGCGGCCAACATCGGTTAGGCGAATATTCTTGCTGTTTCTATGGATGCTCATAACTGGACAATTGGCAGGTACAGGCGGCACACGCTGAAAGCTTTTGGAGAGTTAAAAGGTTTGTTCGGCAGTAGAGGTCTCATCTCATTGCACGCAGGTAAAACTTCCTTATAAACAACGCGGGCATTGGCTCGGCCCGGAGCTCAACAAAGTCCAGGCTAAAAGCCTTCATCGCTGACTTCCGGAGGGTACACGCACTGATATCCTCGTAGGGAAAATCTACTTATGGTGGCTGGCGCCAAGGTTCTCACCAAAAACGTTTTGCACTAGCTCCGCTCCAAGGAAATGAATCAAGGTAATTACCCACTTCGAATTCGTGAGTCGGTTGTTACTTGTCTTGTGTAACCTAACACAGTGGTGCTCCAGCCCTCGATAGACATTTACAGACATGATTGGGGCAAAGTTTCTGGGATAGGTTTCCTGGTGGCGAGACCGCCAGATATCAGGCTAAAAATGACGAGATATATGTATTCAAATCATGACGGTAGAACTAATATGTATGTGTATGACATTTTACAAGGCGAATCTGGAATGCTCAAACTGAGACATAACACCCTTTCCAATTCTCCCCAAACAACGCAGCACTCATATCTACTTCGATCGTGCCAAACCGACTAATGATGGATGAGCAATGCGGAGTGAGGAGCCGTTGAATCACCTCGGGCGGTGCCCAAAATAACACGTTCCCGTCATGGTTCATGATCCACCCATCGTCTTTGACAATCCAGTCCGTAGGGGGCGTGGCGGAATGAGCTAAATCTGATGAAGGGAGGGCAGGAGGATACTTGGAGGTGGGAGGAATACCCGGAATATCGGACAGGTCCCATATGCGAATTGTGCTATCCCAAGAGCCAGAGACAATGCGTGTGCTGTCAGGGAAGAATGCTACCGACATGGCTATATTGACGTGACCAAAGAATGGCCTAGCCACGAGTGTACCGCTATGAGTATGCCAAACTCGCACAGTGCGGTCATAAGAGCCAGAGACAATGCATTCACCATTAGGGGAAAACGCAACCGATCTGACTATGTCAGTATGCCCAGTAAATGGGTCGGTAATAAGAGCGCCGTTTTGCGCGTTCCAAACACGGATGGTGTGATCATCTGATCCAGAAATAACATATTGACCGCAAGGCGAGAAAGCAACGGACTTCACCTCGTCAGTGTGACCGAGAAAAGGATCAGTAGCGAGTGTGCCATTGCGTATATCCCACATCCGAATGGTACAGTCATCTGATCCCGAGATGAGTTGAGTACTGTCAGGTGAGAATGCAACCGACCGAACAGTATCTGTATGACCGGTGAATGGGGGAGAAATGAGTGTGCCGTCTGATGAATTCCAGACGCGAACAGTCCAATCAAGAGCACCCGAGGCAATATATGCGCCATCAGGTGAAAAGGCAACAGATACAACAGCTTTGGAGTGATCTTCGAATGGGCCAGCAAGAAGTGTGCCTTTCTTGACATCCCAAACACGGATCGTGCAATCTTCTGATCCTGAAACAAGTCGTGTGCCATCAGGTGAGAGTGCAATCGATCTAATATAGCCAGTATGACCCTCGAATGGGCCAGCAAGGCAGGAGGCGTTTTGTGAATCCCAGACATAGATGGAAGTCATGGATGCAGATGCGATATAAGCGCCATCGCGGGGAAGTGCGATTGAGGTGACTCCGTCAGCGTGACTCTTGAATTGATCGAGAATAAGTTTGTCAACACCAGCATTCCAAACCCGGATAGTTCCGTCGCCTGACCCAGAGATAATTCGCGTGCCATCGGGTGAGCAGGCGATAGAAAAGATTGAATTGATGTGACCCTCGAGAGGACCAGCGACGAGGTTGCCGTTCTCCGAGCTCCAGATTCTAATTGTGAAATCCGTAGATCCGGAAACGAGGCGGGCCCCATCAGGTGAGAATGCAACTGACAAGATTTCGCCAGTATGTCCCTTCAATGGCCCAATGATGGGCAAGCCATCTTGTGCATTCCATATTCGAATCGAGCGATCATCAGAGCCAGAAGCGATGCGTGTGCCATCAGGTGAGAATGCAACAGCCCAGACTGGGCCTGTATGACCCTCGAGTGGGCCGAATGCACGTGTGCCGTCATAGATGTTCCAAACCAGGACAGTGCGATCATAAGATCCGGAGACGAGCCGCGTTCCGTCGGGTGAAAATGCAACGCGCCACACCCAATCATTATGGCCTGTAAAGGGCCCAGAAACTGGGACACCATTGTTCGCACTCCAGACACGGACAGTCCTATCGGCAGAGGCTGAGGCAATTAATCTGCCATCAAAGGAGAATGCAACTGATTTGATTCTGTTTGTATGTCCTTGGAAGGGCTCTTCGATAAGTGAACCATCTTGAGCATTCCAGACTTTAATCGTGCGACCATTTGAGCCAGAGACAAATCGAGCCCCGTCTGGCGAAAAGGCAACTGACAAGACCATGTCGCTGTGACCCTTGAAGGGACCAGTAATCGGACTGCCATCATATGCATTCCGCACCCCAACCGTCCCATCCTCGCACCCAAATGCAACTTTGCTCCCATCTGATGAGTAACAAACTGATCGCACTGGTGAGCCAATCGCCCAGGTTGCGAGTGCAATTGTCTCTAGTTGATCCAACCCAGGTCCCTTTAGTCCAATCAATCCGCGAGTACATGACTGGTATTTCTTGTACACAAGGCTCGATATTGGGCAAAGCGCGAGAGATGAGATGTAGATGTGGGGGGTGAACTGCGACGCAGGGCTTGCAACGTAACCCGTAAGAAAGTTGTGTGCGTCCTCTACAAATCGAGCCAGGCCAGGCGACGAAGATATCATCTAGAATGACGATGTGTTAAACACTTGACATCATGATTGTGAACCTACTCACGCCAAGCCATTTCTTAGCTTTAACCAGAATCCCCAGCCCCGGGATTGTCTCGCGTTTGAGGCTGAGGACCTCGATCCAGAATAACAGCCGAACCGACAGGAACTCTTGTAACTCATCGGATAGGTGGGTTGAATCTGTAGTAAACCCGAGGTGATCGGCCCAATACCAACAGGCATACAACAACGGGGGAGAGATAGCTTTTGTAACTCGATCCTCCAGGCCTGCTACCTTTGAATCGGGAACAAACGAGGACTCTAGATTGCAGATGTTGAATCGTAGTCGGCTCTTCATGACTTTGAAGCATCTCTCAGCAAGCAACCCATTCTGCATCGTTGCGTCACAAAAAACAGCTCCTGACCGATCCTTGCCCAGCATGAAATCCAGAAACGATGCATGCAGCGTCGAAACCAGCCTGCTTGTCTCCGAGACGTGAATCACTGACCGGAGAAGTTGAAGCGCTGATAGTGTCCGTTCGGTATCGTTCAAACCAGCCAAGATCCCGAGTGTCTCCACCTTCACTGGCTCCTGCACGCATAACACTGTCCATAGAACCGCTCGCACATCCTCGGCTTCTTCCGACTCTAGCCCATTCTGTTCGAACGCCGCCTTCAGTACTGCCGCATACAGTCCGTCGATCTCTGCATACTTGCCCGTCGACTCGGGTGCAATCGTCAACACGGATCGGAGACGTCGGTGTGGGTTAACCGAGTCTCCAGATGGCCGAATATATCGAACGAGTGTGGCTGCATAAATGAATAGACTTCCTGACCGCGTTGCAAGCTGAATGATCTGGTCTTCGGTAGGGGACATGGGACCGAGTTCCTCTCTCAGGTAGAGCTCGATATCTGACTGCACAAGGGACCTCTCGATTTCGTGTAGATGGAATATGGCGCGAGATGTTGGGATTGAGGCGACCATCTTGTTGTATATCTCAGGTTCTGGTCGACTTGTGACAAAGAACTTGAGCGGTAAACTAGGAGCAAATCGGAATAGTAGGTCTAGCACAAGCCTTGCACCGCGTCTGTCGTCACACTCATCCAGTGCATCAATTACGATCACCAGGTTCTTGGGAATCGCGTCCTTCACTCGTAGTAGGGGCTCCTTCAGCAGTTGCTCAAACTGTTTGACCACGTTCCTTGTTCCAATATCGGGATCTTCACCCAGAATCTCGCAAAGCGCGGATTGAAACGGAGTCGAATATCGCGCAAGTTGGTATGCAATCGTCGCTACAATTCGATTCGCGTTACGACATTCGGGCGATGTCCGTGTACAGAAAAAACTCGCTGCGAGTTGTTTTCGCTCCTCCAGCTGGTTCGCAAAGCTGTATGCGATCGTGGTCTTGCCCGTCCCAGCCATTCCGCTCATCAGATACAAGTCGGGCGCATTCGGATCAAGTGACCAATCGTTCATTTCTGACATGATTGCAGTGCGAGTGCCTTCGGTACACGCCCGTCGGCTAATTTCAGTCGATAGGTTTGAATCATAGTGTGCGAGCTTTGCTGGTGCCAGGCCTTCAAGTCGAGTGTTCTGGGGCAGTATATTAGTCACCTTACGAGTGATTTCGTTTGACAAACCGCTAGCTGTTCGTTCGCAATACTCCATGTGCTCAAGTTTGCGTCGATCTAAGAGTTCAATTAGGATCCTTAAAAACAACACTGGCGGATCGGATAACCTTACCTGAAGTCGTCGGAATAGCGACTCGATCTTGTGATAGTGATTCAATATCTCCTCCTCGTCAGAGCTTCCTTCCAATAATCGCCTTCCTGTACCACGGCTCCGCTTTTGGTTTATGTGTTCAGTTTCTTGTTCAATATCCCTACATATACGATCAGCTCCAAATTATAAGCGCATCGTTGTCACTGTGCTCACATGGCAACGTTGGCAATACATCTTGACATACGGACCGAATTCGTCTCTCGGATGTGTTCTGTGAGGGATTCACCCAGGTTCTTGAGTTCTGATCCAATATTCTCATATTCTTTTTTGATTTTCGCCGCCGTCTGGGATTACGTATGGAGTGATCAATATGCAACTGAAGAGCTGGTGCAAAATTTACCTCCAAGAGAGTAAGACACGGGATCAAACTCCCGATGGCGGATTCAAGCGAGGGAAACGGTCTAGCGGCCTTGCGCAACTCCTCAAAGGCACTTCGAAGTCCTGTCCAAATTGTGATGATCGGGCTCGTTTCGGTTTCAAGATTAGGGCCCATTGAGAGTTGAGAATCGGAGCGCAAATGGGCTAATTGCGCTGTCTTGGTGTCGGATGGGGGTGCCAAATACCCGGCAACCGTCCTGGGCGGAGGGGAAGCTGGGGAAGTGCCCGACCCGGAAGCCTCGATGGACTGCTGAGATGGAGAACGGGAATGTGGCCGAACGAGTTTATCATACTGATCGCTTATATATCTGCGAACACTTCGCTTAGGTTTTGGAGACACTGGAGGAGTCGCCATGGTGGTCAAAAGGAACCACCCACCAGCGATCATCTCTAACTGGTTTTGGGTCTGAATCATCAACACGTGTTCGGTTATCAACCGTCCAATGTCTTACGCTTATGCCCGCACTTTAGAGCACTAAGGAAGTACCGATATCCATAAATATGATTTGTAACCCTGCGAACAATCATGACACACCAAATGTTTTGTATTATCTAAATTTTGGTCAATCATAAAAACTAGCGCTACGAATAGATAAATGTTAGAAAGACCACTGGCACGCCGAATGTAACTTATCCGCCGGGCGCTTAGTGAGTTTGGTTGTCGATCACATGATCGAGTAGATCTCTCGTACTTACATTGATTTTCCTGGACACTTGTTATGCAACCTGCAAGCTTTCTGCGCGCCTTAGTCCCAATTCCTGCTTTCTCAGAAAACTTTTCCACTGACCGTTTCTAATTGCACCAGAATGGATCACTTTTCGAAAAAATGGTGATACCTAAACTCTCTACTGTGCCACTGAGAGACATATTCCCCTAATCTTATAATTACTGATATCCCGCACTTGGACTAATATTCTCTAGGCCAGGTTAATTAAGCGCGCCCCCCGATCAGGCCGATTCGGAGCTCTCGCTGTCGACATGTCCCCGGCCAATGCGCTACAATCGCGAATGTTGGGCGCTTGTGGGTTCCGTGCGGTTGAATATATGACACGTGTGTCATTTCTCGGGGATCCCGGGAAGCATATGACTGCGGCCACTCGCTTACTTGCCCGCTCGTCGTTACACGTGGTCAGCTGTTCTTCGCAATGTGATTAGCTAATATAAATATATCCATATGAGCAGGCAACGTAGAAATATGTCTTCATAGAGTACATCTGCCATTACAGTGCATAAGATTCTTTCAGCCAATGAGCCACGCGCATGATCGTCTCGTGATGATACAATACTAGTTATTTCCCCGCATTATTGCCTCACAGATTCCCGTTCTCGTTGCTTCACCCGCATCGGTGCATCTTAACCAAGCCATTTTAGGGCGGAGGTTTGCATCAGAAACAAGCCCGAATACATTATGGCGAACGATTCTTCCTTTTTAAACGACAGCTTCCTGATAAACTCGCTTACTAGCGACAAGCCCGGCCAAGGCAAACTGCCTACTAGTACTAGCCGGCTGCTTTAGTACAAAAGCCCTCTAGCTGCAGTCTGAACGAGCCATCGACCAACAATCTTCCACTCACTCGGCAAGTCAGTCCTTGACCTGAAACATGCTCTCTCTCTCTTTTGCCGTCATTGCAGCTGCAGCTTCGTATGCTCGTGCTGCGACCTACACCGTCAGCGACACCTTTATCGGCTCGTCTTTTCTGACCGGATTCACCCATGAAGCCATCGCCGATCCCACTCACGGTCGCGTCACGTAAGCCCATAGCAACCATTCGTAGCTCCGGTAACACTAACTGTGGTTCTCTCTTCCAGCTACGTTGACCAGGCGACTGCTCAGAGCCTTAACCTGACATATACATCCTCTACCAGTCTTATCTTGCGCGCAGACTACACTACCACCCTTTCCGCTTCTGGCCCTGGCCGCAACTCAGTGCGCATCCAGAGCAAAAAGCAATGGAGCACACACGTGGAGATTATGGATGTGAGACATATGCCCCAAGGATGTGGCTCGTGGCCCGCATACTGGTAAGTATTTCATTCGATCAAGGATGTATGCGCATAAATCATTGCTTGCTAGGACGACTAACACTGCAAACTGGCCCGCTGCGGGTGAAGTTGACATCATCGAGGGCGTGAACGACCAGGCTCCAAATGCTGCTACCCTCCACACCACCCCTGGGTGCACCCAACCCACCGTCCGGGATCAAACTGGGTAAGCGCACTCGAGTACCCCATTACGCCCAAAATTTTAAATAAAACCATAACCTAGCACCACAACCAACGTCGACTGCAATTGGCTCGTCAACGGCAACGCCGGATGCGGTGTCAAGAACCCCAGCACCAACTCTTACGGACCCCAATTCAACGCCAACGGCGGCGGATGGTACGCCATGGAGCGCACGTCGACTTACATCAAAGTCTGGTTCTGGCCTCGCAACTCGGCAACCGTCCCCCTTCAGGTCAAGAATGGCGCAAGCGCAATCGATACTAGCACCTGGGGAACGCCATTCGCCGCGTTTGTGAATACCAGCTGCGATATTGCGAGCAAGTTTGGTCCGGAGAATATTATAATCAACTTGACCTTTTGCGGTGACTGGGCTGGTAACTCTGATGTGTATGCGGGATCCGGATGCCCTAGCACCTGTGTCGGTGAGTGTGATGTACAATTCGGGAATGTAAAGTACTGACGGTTCTGGGCAGACTATGTGAACAACAACCCCGCTGCTTTCAAGAATGCATACTGGGATATCGCTGCTCTTCGTGTTTATCAGTGAACCAAAAATAGAGGTAGACTCTACCTGGGTGTCAATACGGCTAGGATGTTAGATAAAATAAAGTTTCAACCTCAAATCTGATCATGTGCAGGCCAAGTTTAACCGAGGAAACACAGGAAAAGATGCGAAATTAGACTTGGCAAATTTAAAGTTTATGCTACTCGCAAGATTCGCCCCTAAGTTCCCCGACAGTCAAAAGGCAAGATGGCTTCTGCAATTACACGAGGTGAGATAGATCCGAAGGGTGCAAAGCGCATATACCTTCTAGTCTGTGTTCGTAAGCCACGTGCACGTTGGGCTCTGTTGCTTCAAAACATTCCGTTGGTTTAAGATCTTTGACAAACTTTCCAAAAAGGCCCAAGAACACAATACTCAGCCTTTGGGCGCTAGGCGCTGTTAGATGTGGGAACACTATCTATATATAGGTCGGCTGTCGTGAGGCTATCGTCGTGTAAGTTTACTAACCAGGACGAAACACGAGAGTGAAGAATCTGCAGCGTTGCTGATTATAAAGGAACACCAGAGGCGTAACTGGGCTCGCGAGCGGCACATTTTATTCAAAAAGTGAGGCGAATGGGTAAAGTTGGCACGAATGCGCGTTACAGCAAGCCTTCAAATGCAATGGAGGCGCTACATGGGGGCCAAGTACTGATGCGGTCCCTCGCAACACGACCGGTACCGAACACGCAAGCTTAAGCTTGAGCCATTATAATATTATGAAATCCGTGGTGGATCTGTAAATTAACATACCAGTCCGAATTAATTGTTGGTTTCTGGACCTCCATATGACCGGCCCGAACCGTTTGTTTACTCAAACTTAAGCGCCGAAAACACGAGCAAACCAGGAAAATCCCAGGTACAGTACAATATATTCAATCCAAAGTCATTCCAAACTGTCAATCCAAAAGAAACCAGGTCCATCAACTTTACCACCCCCTCCTATGCCCGACATACATCCTCTTGCCATTGGAATGTGTCGTATTCTGGACGATAATGGCAGGACAATCTGGTTTAACGAGTACGTCGCCAAAGTTGGCTCCCGACCAGAGTGCAACGCCATTTGTCCAGCCAAAGCCAGCTTGAACGGTATATTCACCGCCAGAACCAGCTTGGTCAATATCCCGCGCCGAAAACTGCTCGTGTCAGCAACATATAGCTCCCACCAACCAGACATACCTTTTCGAACATATGGCCTGTCGAGCTTGGATCCGAGTTGGTTACGTTGAGTTCTTGGGCCGAGAGTTGCTGCAATACTCCGGGAATAGATCCCCCAGTCGAGTACCTAGTAAAGTCAGTTTTGTGAGTTGACTTGATGATTTTTACTTACCAGCTACAGAATGCTGCGCTGACATATCGATTCGCTAATTCGCGCGCCAATGCGTCCCTCCATGATTCCCCTTTTCCAGCCGTTCCTCCGTTGACGACCGTACCACCCTGAGCGTTGACATCGGGGCTGGCATTCCCTCCGACTTCGAGCGTTTGTCTAGAGAGGTTAGGAGGCTATAATGGTATATGGTGCGACTTACTTGGGCAGTTGGTCCTTGGTTATGCCTAACTGACCGTCGGG
Source organism: Ceratobasidium theobromae (assembly GCA_037974915.1). Classification (NCBI taxonomy): domain Eukaryota; kingdom Fungi; phylum Basidiomycota; class Agaricomycetes; order Cantharellales; family Ceratobasidiaceae; genus Ceratobasidium; species Ceratobasidium theobromae. The sequence goes on along the minus strand of JBBBZN010000109.1, from coordinate 16,105 downwards.
AATCAGGTCAAATGTCGTCACTGTCGAGTTGAATTGGGGAGGACCGCGTTTGCTGAGTTCCTTGGGGACATTATTCAACGCCTCGAGGATGATGTAGTTGTGCGGCGGCCAAGACTGCAACTCGATCAGCCTCGTCTCATAAAACCAAACAAGGACTCACGTTGGGGAAATCCCATTGTAATCCTGTCTCTAAAAAGGTAGACGGGAAAGTCCCGTTGTACGAATTCAACACGAAATTGACCGACGAGAATACCTGGATCGCCTTGCTCTCAGACCTGCTCATCTGGTTAGTTGATGATCTAAAACACACTTGAAAACTCACTCGAGCACGCTCTTTGGCCAGATACCCTGCCAGAATGGATAAAACGCTGCTGCTGAGAATACTTCTGACCTTGCACCCGCCGTCGAATTCCAGTCATAGAACGCCAACTTGTTCTCGTCCCAGCACAAGTCCAAAATCGCATTCCTGAGGTTGGAAGCAGTCTCGCGATACGAATCGGCGCCTGCTGCCGTCCTGACGCGGGGCCGAAGATCGATAAGCGACGCGAGTTGGATATGTGCGCCATACAGAATACTGTTCAAGTCGACTGGGACAATTGACCGGATGTTGAGCGACCTCAGTTGGGGCATGGTATCACTCAGGTTGCCAGAGAATTTTTGGCGGGACCAGCTGTGAGTTCTGTTAATCTCGTTGAAACGTGTTGACTAGGTTGACAGCGTACCGTGCAGTGTAATCCCAACCACTCTCGGCACCTGTCGCGAGCTCGGCATACAAATCTCCTTTCTGCGCCTCGGTGAGGTTCATCCCGGGGCCATTTGCAGTGAGATAATCGGCCAAGTAGGACTGCGAGACGCGTTAGGGATTGGAGATGGACAAATAGTGTTGCGTACCTCTGGACGCGGGGCAGTGTTCGTGACGTGGTATCTAAAGACGTTGTGTGTCCTGTTCTGGCCGGGCGAGCTCACTGTTAGGATACGGTTATTGGACCACCAAGCGAGCTCCTTTTCGGCCAATGGCAAGGCGCGATCGAGAATCGAGGTGTCCTTGGTGCGGCTTACATACGCCGCTAGCATCTGTTCAGGGACACTATAAGTAACTATCCCAATGAATACAATGATAAAACTCACGTGAATGAAGACTGGCGGTTGGGACCGGTTCATATAGTAGATACGACCGCCGTTGGGGATGAACCCGATCGTTTCAATCTCGTCCATGAAGTTCTGGAGCGTAGAGTTGACGACATCGTAGAGCTCGGACTCCAAGAGCCCCCGAACAATCCAATACGAATCCCAATAATCTAAAATGCCGTCAGAAATCACCCCACTACCCGATGCATCACGTACACTGTTCTCTAAACCGTCCACCGGGTACAACAAATGTATGGTTGAGCGGAATGAGGGTGCTCTCGCAACCGGTAGTTCCGTTCCGGTTGGAGCAAAGAGAACTGGGGTTAGTTTGTCGAATCAAGTCGGACCAATAGGTATGTACGACCTACAGAAAATGAGATCCCGGGCCGGAACACACACAAGGATAGAGCTCACCTTCATCCATGCCTTGACCAGCGGGTCCTTGACTTTTCCAAGGAACCCCGGGTTCTGGGGAAAGTTGGGGAGGGTCACGGCTTGGAGCTCCAGACCTTCTGCCTTCTACACGCAAGGGTTCAGTTCCGGTTCTAGTCAAGAAGCATGTACGTACAAAGTCGTTGGTTACAAAGTTGGAGATTGCTCCAATAGTAACATTATCCTGTGGGCCGAGGGCGTTGAAATCTGAGATGACGTTCTGGGCGCTGACGGCCGTAGGCTTGTCGACGAAGGTCTTGGAGTCTGGATACAACTCGGCGAGGTTGACTGATTGGAGAAGCTATTGGTGCAGGGTTAGATGCGTTCAATTGCAGGGTGGGAACGTACTTGTCCTGCGCAGAAGATGTCGCTTGGACACCAGGCCTGCTTGGGGGGAAGCGGAGCCTGGGGCGGAAGCTTGGAGCCGGACGGAGCCGTTGGACTCGGGGCTGCTGCTGAGACATGGGTCGAGGTTGGAGCAGCCGAGCTAGCGTTACGCGGGGGGTCCCCCTGGGGAAGAGCACGAACACCAAGTGCCCAAAGAACAAGAACCACTGCAAGGCGACCCATTGGAGCAGAGGGATGCTGAATCAATCTCTCGACCCAGGGATTATAAACCCGAGGAAGCAAATGCGCATTACATCACATTAGGCGTGAACAGCGCCAACCGCAGCTTCGTCATGCGCCCATCGCTCGGCTCGGCAACTGCAGCATTTTCTGGACCTGAAAATCACACTCCAAGGCACAGCAAGCTCCTATTCTCACCATATCCTCGCTAAATGCGGGGGACTCACTCACCAGCCCTTGGGCACAGAAATGTCTGTGGAATTAATCGAAGCTGCTGACGTCACTTTCATCGGTTCCACGGCCCGGCGCTTATTTCTGCCTCGACGGTCTTGGATTGCCGGTCGCGTCTCCCATCCGTGACGTTCCTCGGTATCCGATGGCACCTCCTGGCAGAGGGTTATAGGATAAATGTAGCTCCGCATTCGGACTCCAAGGACCGAGCATTCCCACCTGATTGGGTCCACTGCTGCGCGGGCGCTGGTCCAGTAGCCTGTGATTACTAATCTGACTCGTGATTACGCCTTTTACGCATACTGTATATCTGTAGAGCGGCGACCACTTCTGGGACCAGTAAGGTTGGATAGACAATTGGTTCTCCCACAGCTTTGTCCTCCCCCGCCAATAACTAATACTACAACGAGACGCCGGGCCGTCTACAGGCAGTGCCACTATGACATCCGCGTGAGCGTCATCCTTTTCACAGATTGACTAACTCTATAGGAAAGCATATCGCTAATTGAATCACAAATACAGATCTCTTGGCTGCACCGTGTAACATTCTGCCGAGCACGTCGATCTTCTAAAAATGCTCGCGTATCTCGCGTCAAGGATTCACGCACCATGGTTGTTATTGTAAGTTTTATGTGGCCACAATACAGTCTTGGAACTAAACCGGTATGTTCCGCAGGCCAATCGGAAGGGCGTCTTGGTGCTTGCATTCTCACTATCCCACTTTCTGGTTCGACACTATCCAAAGTGCTTCGGCATCTAAATTACTACCCTCGCCAAGGGCGGATAGTCAATGGAACGCACTGGTGACAGCAAGCTAAGAGTAATGTCACCATTGCAGGTCTCAGCGGTCGTAGGAGCCGCCAGCCAAGCTGACAGATAAAAGGTGAGTCCATGCAGAAACACTTTATGAGAACATGTTGAGACAACAGAATAGGCGCGCTCATTCAGTGCGACAGAAATCGCAGGTTGCCACCAGCCAATACAACAAATCAGATTGAAACTCGAGGTGTTCCGACGCACATTCTACGAGCTCCACCACCAACTCGGTGAAAATGCGTGGGTAAATGATATCATAGGACCGATGGCGCTCCCAGTAATTGATTCCCAGTGTTCCCAGACACTCGTCCACTTCCAAGCACTCACTTCGAGAAGCAGTACGCCCTCGAAAGTGGTCACGTGCAACAAGTTATTTTTCATAGGTATTTTCACGTGCGACATGTTGCGCCCTCTGAATCCAAGCCAACTCACCTCTAGATCATTCCACGCATTGCAAACTACCAGCTGGACTCGCCTCATGTTCCAAGGACCGTTCCCCGTCGCCCTTTACTATCATTTTGATGGTCTCATTGAATTACTCGACTTACCGACTGCTTGGGACAGGGCAAGTGTGCCTAGGATGTAATTTACAACGAGTCCACAATCGAATATTGTCCGTCGACCATTGACGAGCGGAACTCGGGCAGAAGGTCTGCATCGTAAGCGACGGTTACGTCGGTTGACCGCAAAGCAAAACACATCTTGGTCGCTGATCCTTTTCAAGCGATCAGTCGAAAGGCGTGAAATAACCGTAATCATGTGCACATATTTGCGTTTCCACGACTCGTTCTCGCTTCGGAATTAAATAATGAACGCTTATTTCGAATTCTTAATGCGATTAAAAAGCGTGAAAATACTGGGATGGCTATCAGTGTGCTGCGGTGGCAACCAGTCGATGGCGTTGAATTCGAGGCGCAGTAATGGAGTGCGATTCTCCGCCACCTCCATGATTGACTAGTACACATTAGTTTCAGATAAGCTTTCCCTTATCCACTTCAAACCAAGCTCACCATCCAGATCACGGGCTATACCGTAATAAGAAAGCATGACCTAACATGAGCCTTTATCGCAGCGCGCGTTACAGCGCGACGCGTTATCCCGGACAGATGGAGGAACACATCACTATAATTCATAGCACTGTTCAGTACCGTACAAAGTCATGCTGCCAGTAGCGCCAAACACATAGCGCTGTAACGAGATCGCCCGCACGCGTCCCAACATCCGCTCACCGTGACGCGTGAGGTCCAGCCTCAACGATCGCGACTCGGTTCAATTTGATGATCGAGTGACGTGAGTTCGCGACCGATTTGTCGATCTATATGGATTTAGTCTAGCTGTTTTTCTCGTTTTCGCTCGTTCGCACCGCAGTTGCAGGGGCGTAAAGGGGGGCTCCGTTCTTCCATTGGTTTCTTTTCCTCTGCAAATGTGCCACATCGGGGCCACAGGGTGTCGGGGAGACGTGGCATCCAGCCAATTAAGGTACTCCCTCATTGGGCACGACGAATGGTCGCAAGGTGATTTTGCGGGTTTAACGCGACATTTTTTGCTGTCGGCGGCAGTGGGAACTAGCTCAAGAGCGCCTTTTACATGTATGCGCGCGTGGGGCTGTATAAAAATGGGCGCTTGAATTCGAAAGTAACCTGATTGGATCATTGAAAGCGATAACACGGGTACCTTGGGAGGGATGCGTCTTCATTTTGTAATAGATTTGCAGTTGTGGTTTCTTTTGCGGGCAGCCTCGGAGCCCGAGCAAGGTATTTAGTCGCATATACTCGAGGGGCGGTGGAGCTAGGCCAAACATGTGCAGCTCAGGTCACATGACGGCGTCAAATTGACTCCCATTTTCGCATGACAAAAATAGTTAATATCGGTATATAGATCAATATGGTCAAACCCCTTAATCGATCTTTGTTGGTTATCACGAGTTGACGTCGTTCTATTAACCGTTTTCCCAGCTAATATTGCGCGCACGATGCTGGAAGAAATGTCAGAGGAGGTCTTGTGAAACAAGGCTGTCGGGGACGGAGAAAAGAGCCAACGACCGAAAAGTCAATTGGGGTAAGCGCTTCCACACCATTTAGTCTGAAACCACGTGGCATTCTTGACTTAACCGCGGGCGCATCATTCACTTTCTCCGCCCAACTTGCAGATCCCCGCAAGACACCAGTCTTGAACAAGTCCAGGAACTGGGGCAAATGTCATTCGACTGCCAAGCCGCATCTGATTGCCCATATTTGAGACGGGAATTGACTGGCCTAATACAAACGATAGACTTCTTCTTCACGAATCGTTTGTTCGATAGGGGCCTTGAGGGCTTTGGTTCGCTCGAGGGTCAATTATAAGCTCGGCGCGTACAAGTTGTGGGGATCAATCCCCGTTGCAACGACCCCCTCGATCAGGCCAAATTTTTACTTAAACTCCACCACCGTGTAGGCTATCCCTCGGGCTGTTCGAGGGAGAACGTGCGATACAGCAGCTTTGTGAGGATGAGTGCCTTTGAACTAATGTACGGGTTTGCTATTATGTCTGGAAACGCGTTTCGCTCACGGAGTAACAGCGTCGGACCTATTGTGCTGGGCACCTTCCTCAACATCTGGTTGTACGGGCTTATGATTGCGCAAACAACGATGTATTTTGTCGCATTCCCGGAGTATGTGCCATTCCAACTCGTTTTCGTCTGTTGACAATGTTGCGCTAGAGACCATAGATGGGTCAAAGCATTGGTATGAAAATTGATCGCCGATCATTCATTATGCTAACTGCGTTGGCACAGGTCGCCTATTTGTTCGTCCTTGATACGATCAACAGCGGCTTTGATGTCTGCTTGGTTTGGCGGTACACAGTAACCTTGTTTGGTAAGTGTGCTGCAACATATTTACGGCATGCATCTCATCATCGTGGCCGTACCAGGGGATCATACACAAATCATTCGTTCTCATTGGTGTGAGTGCAACGCTATGGGCGTCTTGCTCGCTTCCAAGATGCTGATATTTTTCTATTGTAGTTCTTAACATCCGTGGGTCGCGTTTCCTAATCAACATTGGCCTGCTTTTCACACTCCGACAACCACCCCAGTTCCTATCATAACAGTGATGATCTCCTCCGTGACTCAGTGTTTTTTTGGTTGGCGCATTGTAAAGTTATCGCGCAAGACATGGATTGGTTGGGTGATCGGGTTGTCAGCATTTATTCAAATTGGTGAGTGGGTCTTCCTTCGGTTATAAGGATGCACACTAATGTGGCTCGGGCTATAGCTGCCGCAGTAAGCTGTGCTGCTGCTGCTTCGATTGTCAAAGATTTCGCTCGTTTTAAGGAATTCAAGGTGGTGCGTAGCTTTAATCGGAGATTTTAAGTTTCTAACCGTATGATTTTAGGCTGCTATTATCTGGTTGGGGCTCTCGGCCATCACCGATACCGCGATCACATGCACCCTCAGTTGCCATCTGGTTAGTTTCGCCGTCATGAAGTTTGGGGTAAGCTAATTCCGCCAATACCAGTATGCCCGCCGTACCGGGACCCCAAAGACCAACGACGCGATCACCCGATTAGTCCGCTGTGAGTTTGGAGTTTAAGCCGAAACTCGGTGGTAATTCTCAATTCTTGTGACAGTGACTGTGCCGACGGGCTTGATTACCACAATATGGGCTATCGGTAGTCTCGTCCTTTATTTGGCTATGGTGGGTAGTTCGGTTAGCTGGTCGAACGCGTGACTAATATATGAGTAGGATAACAATATGTAGGTTCAAGTCTCATTACCAGTTGGCATATCCTGAAATGAAACACGTGCTCTAGGCACCTATTATTCCAACTACCGCTATGTGAGCCCAACGATATTGACTTGGCGTTTCTGGGCCTTGACCTGACATTATACTAGGCAAACTATATACCAACGGTCTCATGTCAACCCTAAATTCTCGAGCATTCTGGGACGGCGGCAGCGATACCTCGGATGATGATTATATCTCGGAGCAGAGGGGGAGGGATATGCAAGGGAACCAGGAGCTTGGAGCGGCCTCGGGTTGGGGTTTCAGCCTGAAGTCCATGCCGGTACGCGTCTACCAACAGATTTTTGAGCGAAAGACTTATCAGAACGCTTTTTGCCTGGTAGCCTGGCATATTTCGGCAGTCTACCACTAAGGTTCGGGTTGTGGGCTCGACTGTTGTGAGTATCAGGTATTACCAGCTGGTTATCCCGTACTTACACATTCATATTTAGGTTCACCGAGAGGATGGGGTTGAGCTCGAGGAGTATCGAGTAGCCAACACCAAACGATCCAACTCGGACGATATCGAACGCTTTGCACTATCTCGACCGTCCATAACCACAGTGCCAGTTGCAGGGGTTTTATCTAGTGGCGCTGCTTCGGACTCGACACACTCGAGGGTATCTTTTGAAGCCAAGTAACTACCTGTTCAACCACTCTTTTATTTCTTGATAGATAGCATTCATTTCCACTTCGATTATTTATTACAACTGTGTATAAATTATTTTCTCTGTTTTTCTACATTACTTGTCTGTAGCTAAGGAAATATGTCTATCATATACGTTGTAGTTTTTAGTCCTTGAGGGCATAAGCGGAAATGATGTCATCTTCTACTTTCTCGTTGTATGCGCGTCTCTGCAATGGGTTGCTGGGTAAGATCTATATGTACAACCCATCCGAGAGTGGGTTATTTAATGTTTTCGTAACTGCAACGCGTACATCAAGGTGTTCAGTTTGCTATTGTGACGTGTAATCGAGTAGCATATATGGAGCTTTCTCGTAAGTCTACAGGTAAATCTCTTATTGAGGTTGATTACAGCTTTAACGGGTCCTGAATCGATACTATTGTACTCGCATGTGTTCACCTTTTGGCGGTATGTGAAATGATGTGTATGACTAGCTTGTAAAAAATCATGAGCGCTTACTGTAATGCATGGCTCCATATTCACAACCATTGGTTGGCCCCCGAAGCTGCGAATGATCTTATCTACTTCACGTTGCTGCCGCTATAAGGCTAAACTGCTTACTTACAGGAATCATCTGACAACTGGGATATCATATGCTTGGATGAGTGTCACCTTAGCCAACTTTTATGTTAGATTGCTACTCGGTTACTGGTGACCCGATCGATTCTCCGCTGAAAAGCGTCTTGTATCCTGTCATACCTCACAAGGCATGTCCCATTTCAATAATTTTGGGCCTAACATCCAGCACAGAAGTGCTGCGGTTTACCTACGGCGCAAAACTACAGATCGAAAAGGTACGATTAGTGAGGGAATGATTCGGACCATGGAGGTGACCCCATGGTCTCGAAGTGACTGGCATTTTGGTGAGTTTTACGGCGTATTGTGGCGGCAGCGCAACATTAAAGAGAGACCTTTGAACCTGCCATTGGTGCAGCGCCTACCCCTCTGGATCGTTCTATCCAATGAGTCAATATATTGCAAATTCATTTGGAGAAGACTTCAAAGTCCGCATACCCCGATCACAGGCAACGCGAACGCCCATTGTCTTATCAACCTTTATTTCAGGAAATAGATAAACAACTGGCAAAGGATTATGGTTTCCCGGAGCCGGGTATTCAAGTAACTTCACTCTTTCTATCGTCATGCTCACTATGTCCAACTTCTCAATCGATCCTCAGTTCCCCGCTGGCAAGCAAGTCACCAACAAGGAATATCTGGTATACGATGAGACGTGGGAAGAAATATGCAAATACCAGAATGACAATGACTATATCGTAATTGGGTCCGGTGTGAGTGGCTCATTTTACAGTCCATAGATCAGACTCTGAAACGAGATGTTTATAAGCAATTTGTTTGTCTCGAAAGGGAGGGTGAGGATAAAAGATTCTCCTAATAACTATTATTGTTGCGACTTGGACATTGAATTCAGACTTTTGATTGTCGTATCACTTCCGAAGCCACTCGCGCTGCCGTTCAAATATACCCTTGGTGGGCCTAGCGAGACGGCCCCATTTACCTTGTCCAAAAAGACGTTCAGCGATGTGAAGTTCGTACATGGTTCTCCCCAAGATCGAGCCCAGAACTTATGCGAGATTGACCAGCTTCCATGATCAAGGCAGGAAAGGATCCAGATTCTTCAAATGGGCTCAGATTTGCTTCGAGTTGCAAGTGCCGGGAATATTGGATAACTGTATGGTAAGCTACAAATTGAAGTCAACAAAAATTTGGACCAAGTGCGTCATGGAGTCGAGAATGTGGGTGAGGCGTACCTGGCGCCCACAAGCCGCGACCATTCCTTCAACTAAATTTTCAACCCCAGGTCCACGTCTAAAGACTTTAAGGAACAGCAGCAGCTAGTCAAGAAGGGAAAAGGTGCTCTCTGCTTTTTGCGACAGATACCGCCATGGAGTATTTACAATCGGTGACGAATGTCGGGTTCCAGCGCGCATATAGACAGGGGCAAGACTGTCAAAGCTATTCGTTCGTCGCGGTACAGTGATCTCCCCGCAGCGTCCGATCGTACAAGGATTATTTATGTGCTGGCGCATTTCCTAGCACCACACTAGTGCTTGATAGCTTCCCCGACGTTCCTGGGCTTGATCCCATCCCTGGCCACGTGGTCACACGCCTTCCTGAGTTATATCGTTAGGTGAGTGAAGAGAAGCGCGTTCAACTTGAAGGCTCCCAAAAAGCCAGAGGACGAGCACATGGAACTTGTAGCCTAGTATATCGCAAGAAAACATCCGACAAACCATCTCCAGTATCATATCCAGGCGGCCACAAATTGATCCCCGAATCCGGACTAGTTTAATTGATTACATGCTACATTCGTACCAGTACAGAAAACCCATGAAACAAAATAGAAAAAATGGAGGTGCCCCCTACTTTCGCGGGTCAACCAGATTTGGAAGCCAACATTTCCAACAACTTATCAAGTTTCTCTTCAATTTTCGCAACTCCATTACTACAACCGCATCACCATAAGTCAAACAAGAACACCAAATGAACTACGAACACACATACCTAGCCCGATCACTGTTGACAAAAATGGCTATATTAACCTTGATCTATGATTTACGTCAATCAGCCCCCTCTTCTCCGAACAAAACCCAAAGCCAACTCACGAGGTACAATTGATAAAGTCTTTCAGCCTCAGCATTCAGTTCTCTCAATTTCTTGATAATAGTTTCCGTATGTATCCAGCGGCTCAAAAACGGTTCGGCGTTGATTGAGAGAATTTCCCCAATAATCTCTTCGTACTCGCTGCGACGCAGTCAGCAACGCTTAAAATCAATTGGGGGGCTGGTGCTTACTCGATGAGAGCAGCTGATTGTGGTGTCATCTTGTCTTTCCCCTTTTCCATATCGATTATTGATTTGGTTCGGTTGTTCAGGGTGGCAATGACGTTGAGTGCGAGCTGCTCATTTGCTCTTACCTGACCCAGAATCACCGTCAGTTGCGCCAGTCGTCAAGCCATTCGACGCACCTGTTGCGTTAGGTTTTGCCACGATAGATACCAAGTACTCATCAACAGAAACGTAGTTTGACAGAACGTGAGAATGGCCAGCATGCCGGAAGGCATGGGTATGTCACTGAGGTTAGGGAGGGGCAGTGTGCCATTTGTTATATTCCCAGGTAGATCAGGGAGGTATGGGATGTTCTCGACGAAGGGCATGGTGGGTGAAGGGTAGGAGATACGTACAGTAGCTAGCTGATTTTACAGAATTTGTGAGGGGGATCTGTTCGCATCGGCTGTGGCGCTTGTCCTCGAGGCATGCTTCTGCGAATAAACGAAGAAATCAGTGATTCGGAGCAATCAAGCAGCAGTTTTCTCCACCCTCGAACGTCATCGATGTATTGCATTGAGATACATGCGTGATTACTGATCTCTGGGCATTGCAACCTTGGATCAACACGTAACGGAACCAGTCATTGCCAATTTGAAATTAGCCAAGTTGAACCTGTTTGAACGAACATCTACAACATTATACACGTACAACATGGAGATAATGCCCTGTGAGAATACTAAACGTCTACCCTGACTTGGAAGCAAGTAATTCTAAGACCTTGTCCATCTTCTTTTGAAGCTCTTCCACTCCATTCCTGGGCCGCACTCATTAGCGAGAAATATCATTCGCTCCAACAGCATTGACCTACCTGGCATGATCAGCATCGGCAAAGATCGCCATGTTGACCTTGATCTGATTTTACCTGCTGTAAGCAGGAGATCGAGGAAACATCGGCTAAATGAGCTTACCAGATACAATTGGTACAACTTCTCCGCTTGGGCACTGAGCTGCCTCAGCTCATCGGCGATGGGAACTGAGAGAAGCCAGCGGCGATAGAAAGTTTCGTTGTTGATTGCCCGGATTCGGTAAACGATCCCATCGTATTCGCTACGATGACCATTTATTTCAGCTTTGGAAATCCAGAGCAGCATTTCGTAGATAAAACATACCTGACTAGAGCAGCTGTTTGTGATGTTGTCTCGCCCTCCTCCTTTTCGATTTCTAATATTGACTCTGAGCGATTGTTCAATGTGGCAATGATGTTTAATCCGAGTTGTTCGTTTGCTTTCAACTATAATAAGACCGATTAATAGTATCCCGCACAGACACGGTGAACATACGTGATGTGTAAAGTTCTGCCAGGCGATATATAAGCTGCTGAGGAGCGTAAACGTGGTTTGAGAGAAAGTGAGAACACTGAGAATGTTAAATGGCGCGGGCAAGTCACCAAGGCTAGGGACAGGAATGGTGCCATTAGTCGAGTTGCCGCCAATAGGGAGGTCTGGGAGGAGAGCAACAGTGTCGGTCAGAGGCATAGTATGATGGTGGTGGAGATGAGATCGGGGTGGTATGAGCCGGTTCGGCTATATTAATTCTAATGTGTCTGTTCGCTTCAGCACTCGGCGCTTACAGGTGTCGGAATTCCCGTGACCCGGCAACAACACTCAACAACACAGCAATGAATAAGCGCTCAATGACATGTTAATTTACTTGAACCAATAAAGGCTACCACATTTTCAAAATGTGGTGGTCGCTAATGTGAGGCGTTCCGGGATTTTAGGAAGCGGGTTCGCAAAGTTGTATGCCTGGTGCCGGATATTAAATACACTGGTTCTACTTCTATGAGTGCGGCTCGTTGGATAAAAAATTTCCGAACACGTGCCGATGATCTAGACCCAAACCCAACTAAAAATGATCACTGGCTGGCAGTTCCCTTCGACCACCATGGCGACTCCACCGGCATCTCCAAAGCCAAAGCGAAGTGTTCGCACATATATAAGTGATCAATATAATAAACTTGTCCGATCGCACTCTCGGTCTCCCTCTCAGCAGTCTATCAAGGCTTCCGGGTCGGGCGCTTCCCCAGCTTCCCCTCCGCCCAGGATGGTTGCCGGGTATTTGGCACCCCCACCCGACACCCAGACAGCACAATTACCTCACTCACACTCCGATTCTCAACTCTCAATAGGCCCTAAGCTTGAAACCGAGACAAGCCTTATTACCACGAAGTGGACGGGACTTCGGAGTGCATTTGAAGAACTGCGCAAGGCCGCCAGACCATTTCCTCTACTTGAGTCTACTATCGACAGTTTGATCCCGTGTCTCGGTCTCTTGGAGGTGAACTTTCCTCCGGATATAGTTCCATGAATAGATGCTGATCTACTTCAAACTCAGGCAGCAGCAAATAATCGCAAAGAATATGAAGAAATTGCACTAGATCTCAAGGATCTTGGTGAATCTCTCGCGCAACACATGCAGCAGACACGTTCGACCCGGATGTCAGGATGTATCGAGAACGTGCTCATGTAAGTACAGTGATGACATTGAGCTCGGCGTCTGATCTGGGCACGCAGGGGAATCGAACAACTGGCCGCACTGATAAAGGAAAAGGAAAGTCGGGGTAATGGAAGGCGATTATTGGAAGCAAGGGCGGACGAGGACGAGGTGCTAGGCCACTACCGCAAGATCGAGCGGCTATTTCGACGATTTCAAGTGAGAGTGCTGTACTTTTGGTTATAGCAGATCCTGAATAAATCCATACTAGGCCGACGCAACCCTTAGCGCATCGAGCATTACCGAAGAGCTCTTAGTGGTGGGTTGCGCTTGTACGAGATATCAAGCATCCAAAACTTACAATGGATGCGGAATGCTCGACTTGAAAGGCTAACCCCAGCGAGACTCGCAAACTACGACTCGAACCTATCCAGTGGGATCAGCCGACGGACGTGCACCGAAGGTACCCGAACCAAAATCATGTCTGAAATGGACGACTGGTCCCACAACCCAAATGGACCCAACTTGTACCTAATGAGTGGAATGGCTGGGACGGGCAAGACCACGATCGCATACAGCGTTGGGACTCGTCTCGAGGAGCGAAAACAACTTGCGGCGAGTTTCTTCTGTACTCGGACGTCACCCGAATGCCGAAATGCGAACATAATTATACCCACGATTGCATACCAACTTGCGCGATATTCGAATCCATTCGAATCCGCGCTTTTCGAGATCCTGGGTAAAGACCCTGATATCGGGACGAGGAACATCGTGAAACAATTCGAGCGATTGCTGAAAGAGCCGTTGCTGAAAGTGAAAGACGCGATTCCCGAGAATCCGGTAGTCGTGATCGATGCGCTGGATGAATGCGACGACAGGCAAGCTGTGAGGCTTGTGCTGGACCTGATCTTCAGACACGTATCCAATCTCCCGCTCAAATTCTTCGTCACCAGCCGACCAGAGCCCGAGATATACAGCAAGATGACCACCCAAACCACGACATCTCGCACGATATTGCATCTTCATGAAATCGAGAAATCGCTCGTCCAAGCCGACATCGAACTCTACCTCAAGGAGGAACTCAGCACCGTAACTGTGACCGAGGCTGAGATTGTGGAGCTCGCAACCCGGTCTGGGAATCTCTTCATCTATGCAGCCACTCTTGTGCGGTATATCCAACCGTCGGATGGCTCTGTCGACCCACAGCTAAGGCTCGAATCTGCGTTGGCAATCAAATCCGAGTCGACAAACAAGTACGCAGAGGTGGACGCATTGTATAGGGCGGTGGTGAAAGCAGCCCTCGAGCGGAAAGGATTGGACTCGGGGGAAGCATCAAATGTACGGGCGGTGTTATGGACAGTATTATGCGCTCAAGAACCAATCGGGGTCACCACGCTTGCAACGTTATCAGGAATTAATGATGCGGCTCGAACTCTGTCAGCCCTACAACCGCTACGGTCGGTTGTGCATCTATCGGAGGGGAGCGGGCTTGTTTCGACATTGCATGCATCATTCCCCGAATTTATGTTCAACAAGGAGCGGTCCGGCGCATTCTTCTGCGACTCAACCGAGTCTCATCAATTGGTTGCACGGCGGTGCTTCGAGGTGATGAAGGACCAATTGCGATTCAATATTTGCAGCCTCGAGTCTTCGTTTGTTCCGGATTCAAAGGTGGAAGACCTTGAAGGCCGAATTACAAAAGCCATCTCGCCGCCCTTGTCGTATGCCTGTCGGTATTGGGCCGATCATCTTGGGTTTTCTACAGATTCAACTCAACTATTCGACGCGTTGCAAGAATTCCTATCGGTTCGGCTGTTATTCTGGATCGAGGTGCTCAGTCTCAAACGCGAGACAATCCAAGGATTGGGGATTGTGGTTAAAGCTAAGAAATGGCTTGGAGTGAGTCGGTTCACGATCACGATGTCAAGTGTTTAACACGTCAACATTGCAGGCGACATCTTCGTCGCCTGACCTGGCTCGATTTGTAGAGGATGCACACAACTTTCTCACAGGTTACGTTGCAAGCCCTGCATCGCAGTTCACCCCTCACATCTACATCTCATCTCTCGCGCTTTGCCCAAGATCAAGCCTTGTGTATAAGAAATACCAGTCATGTACTCACGGGTTGATAGGCCTAAACGGACCCGGGTTGGATCAGCTGGAGACAATTGCCCTCGCAACTTGGGTGATTGGTTCAGACGTACGATCAGTTTGTTACTCGTCAGATGGAACTCAAGTTGCGTTTGGGTGCGCGGATGGGGTAGTCGGAGTGCGGAATGCATATGATGGAAGTCCGATTACTGGACCCTTCAAGGGACACAGCGACATAGTCTGGTCCGTTGCCTTTTCGCCAGACGGGATTCGATTTGCCTCTAGCTCAGATGATCGCACAATTAAAACCTGGAATGCTCGAGACGGTTCACTTATCGGAGAGCCCTTCCAAGGGCATACGGGCGGAATCAAATCAGTTGCATTCTCCTTTGATGGCCGATTCATTGCTTCGGGTTCCTCCGATATGGCTGTCCGTGTCTGGAGTGCGAACAATGGCGCCCCGGTTGCTGGACCTTTCACAGGTCACACTAGCTGGGTATGGCCTGTTGCATTCTCTCCCGACGGACGGCGAATCGTCTCCGGATCTTATGATCGCACTGTTCGGGTCTGGAACATCCAGGACGGTACACCTGCATTCGACCCACTCGAAGGTCATACAGGCCCTGTTCGATCTGTCGCATTCTCACCCGACGGCACACGCATCGCTTCTGGCTCTGATGATCGCACAATTCGAATATGGAACGCACAAAATGGCTTACTCATCATCGAGCCATTGAGAGGGCATATCAATGAGGTCTTCTCAGTCGCGTTCTCACCCGATGGGACCCGCCTCGTTTCCAGCTCTGCTGATTTCACAATTAGAATCTGGAATTCAGAGAATGGCAACCTCGTTGCTGGTCCTCTCGAAGGTCACATCAACGTCATCTGGTCTGTTGCCTTCTCACCCGATGGCACGCGAATTATATCTGGCTCTGGTGACGGAACTGTCCGGGTTTGGAATGCTGGTATTGACAAACCCATTCTCGATCAATTCAAAAGTCACGCCGACGGAATTACCTCAATTGCACTTCCCCGTGATGGCGCTTATATCGCATCCGCATCTGTCACTTCCATATATATCTGGGATCCACAAAATGCCTCTTGTATC
>JBBBZN010000108.1:0-48815 GCA_037974915.1 Ceratobasidium theobromae | reverse complement strand
GCTCTTCAATGCGCAGGTAAGCAAGTCGGCCATCGCGATATTAATCCTCGCGGTCCGAGGATGTATGGGGGCTACATCGATTCGAGCCTTGACTAGGGTGCCGCACGCAAGGACGCCGTTGAGTAAATGGGAAAGGCAAGCATGCAGGTCGCCATCTTTAAAGAGTTGGCGTGCAGCAACACGCATAGAATCGAACAACACGTAATTAAACCGAGTTCAGTGTTAAACCAGCATAGTTCAACCGTAACTGGTTAACCATCGTCAGCGGAGAGATCCAGCAACCGGTTCAAGAATAAGCTAGGTGTGCGCTGAAGTGTTGGCAACAGGGCAAAGGCGGTGTCGTGGCTGGACTTTGAATTCTCCAATGACAGCACGTGATGCGCAGAGATCGCTCTCCCTCACATCCTTCTGATTGAACTTGAGAATTAATTTACTTGGCACTGCTGTTCAAATAGACATCCGGGTACCATTCAAGTGAAATATATTGCTTTTTCCCACGCGTAATATATATGGCTAGATGAGGACTAGACCTGGCACATTCAGCGCTGGGCGTCATCAACCTCCCAAGTTCAGTGTGAGGAGTAGCGAAAATGGTGCCAGGTAAGCCTTTGTCTCTATTGAATATATATGCAGCCACGCACAATGACGACTGTCGTGGCATAGAAGGACGATCATTGCTACAATTATGGCCGTGCCTACACAGTAATCAATTAGGCATCGCTTCATCGACTGATATTCTAGATGAACCTCATCAACTCGAGGCACCGCACAGACATCTCAGCGTTCGACATCTCTGAAAAGCCCATCGGCAACAAAATGTTCTCTGACCCCCTTTTTCCTCGCAATACCAAAATATGCACGCCGGTATTCTTTTCCTGCTGGTGCTGCTCGAGCTCGTCGTATTGTCCGCCAGCGGACAGTCAAATCTCGCCATGACTTTTCGAGGTACGATCCTACCCATGGTGTACGAATGCGAAGCCATATACGTTGATTACACGGGAGGAACGCCCCCATATACCTTCTATGTATGGTCCTATTACAACCAGGAAACCTCTCCCTTGTTCTCGGCAGGCGCATCCGGCACCGTCATTTGGACGGTGAAATACGATCCCAATGCGCTGGTGTACATGTACATTCAAGATAGCCAAGGATTCTACGTCCGGTCGCCCTCTTTTCGTGTCCAGGCTCCCACCAATTCGACCGGCAATGATGACTGCCGCGATGACAGTGTACCACTGTTCCGAAGTGGAAACGACCTCAGCCCGCTCCCTACCACTTCCCGACCAGATTCGAGTGCGCCTTCTACGAGTAATCGTTTACAGGCATCACCAACGACCTCGAGCTCAAGCGCGATTAATTTCAGCAATGTAACAAGCGTGATCTCGACCGCCGCGCCGTCCCAATCGACAAGCTCAGCGTCGGCTGAACCAACCGCTCTACCTAATACCCATGACCTCCCGCCGCCTGTCCCGGTCGAGTTTAGCGACTGTAGACCAAGTGGGTTGGGTACTTGTAAATTCACAGCAAACGTAGGTATTCGCAATCTCTTTCAATGCGATATTCACAACGAACACAGGGAACTAGCCAGTTCTACAACCAGGTCGCACTCGTCGGGGACATTTTCGCTAACTGCTACAGCAAGCAAAATGTCTCGCAAATTATTGGGGGTTCTACTACCATCACTGACAATTGGAGCAAAACAGTGGGGACTATGATCAGCCTTCCTTTCAATAATGTCATTGTCCAATCAACCGTTTCACATTCTGAAGCGGTGTCGATGCACCAAGAGTACTCGTGGGATATCCTACCCGGCCAACAGGTGAATATCCTCGAGTCGTTGCTGCGAGAAACTGATCATGTCCAAGTCGGCGCTTATCGGCATCGCGACTTTCAAAGGAATATTTGGGACAATGGTGATCACGTATAAGAGTGGCAGGACGTAAGCTCTCGCCCAACCTTTTTAGTCACCGAGTCTAATTCTTCTCTAGTGTTACTATCGAGAATGTAGTCTACTTCCAAGCAACTGGCGAGCCGTCGAGATATTCCCGGATGGACGTGTTGTGCAACGAGACCTGGCCAGTGTTCAATGCGACAGCTCGGATTGAGCCTTATCACAGGGCGGCGGCTCGTCCAATGATTGACTGCCCACATTCATGGATAGCCGCAATCCTAGCCGCGATCGTGGCGACGCTAGTGCTCCACTGAAAGTCCGTTACATTACGACTGGTCAATACAATCGTATCGCTTAGCGGCCCCGCGCGAGCTTTTTCTTGTGACTCCTAACGCCCCCCGCTTCTGACATGATTACTGAACTGAAAACATTGGACCTTGTTTTGAGCCTTTTCCTTCTGAATTATTTACTCGCTCGTATACGATTTAAACATTATCAAAATCGCTTAGTCTGAAATTAAAGAATTTGTGCACACCAACACGCTGATTCACAACGCGATTGATAGAACTTGGAAAGTAACTACAAGTAGAAACAAAACTACAGCAGAAGAAATCTCCACCTAGCCCGCTACTACGCCGCGACTTCCCACTCCTCCATCACGCTCAACTCCAACTAGGAACGCTTCTTCCGATTCTTCTTCTTCTTGGTCGCGACGGACTCGAGGGTGACCCTCCTGTCCTCTTCCTCTTCGTCCATAAGACCAACTAGGGCGGCATCAGTATGTGCCAGTATTGCAAGCAACGCAATACTCACCGACTAGATCGTCAAAGCGGCTATCCTCTTCCCTCGCCCTCACATAATCCTCTTCCTCCCCATCGACGCTCCCACCATCTCCCATCCACGCATCGCCTACGCCAGGACTCGCAAGCGGGACGATATCGGGCACGGTTGAAGGGACGGATCCCGGTGCAGATTCGGCAGAGCGCGAAGCGTCGTCCTCACGCGACGCAGCAGCCAAACTTCCAACCTCGATCATCGCCTCGACGTTACCAGGCGGCAACTCCTCGTCCACCTCGAACAGCGCGTCATCGTCAAACTCGAGCTTGATACCGGGAGTGTCGGGCGCAGCGGGAGACTTAGGCGACCGGACGCGCCGCTCTCCCGCACCGGTCGAGGGGCGGACCTTGCCGATTTCGCGCTTGAGAGAGCCCAGTCCTTGGCCGAGTCCGTCGGAAAAGTGCGAAAGGCGGCGTACGGGATCCTTCCAGCTCGTGCTCTTGCCGGCGGAATATGCATTGGGGAAGCTCGGTATCTGTTGAGAGGCAGAGCCTGGCGAGAGCGACGCACCAAGCGCAGAGGCGAGGGGAGCGTCCAGTGATGAGCTGGCGGCGTACATGGCGTCAGTAGTGGAGCCAAGGAACGCGCCGTCCGAACCAGACTCTGCAACAGGCCGTGCCGAAACTTCGCGCCGAACGGTAATCCTCGTTCCAGGCAGGTTGAGGCGCGCCTCTCGGAGGAACGCATGCCAATCCGGGCCGATGGAGTAAAACGCGAATTGATGTGATAGGTAGATCGGGCCGGGGAGCAGCTTGGGTGAACGATTGCATGTCAATATCTCTGCCTGGGCGAGCCATCTGACAGGTGGTCAGTTGGGAGCTCTGAAACGAATCAACCGACTCACTCGGATCTCGAGCCCTTGCCCTTCTTCTCGCCCACGGCCGGCCGCTCAACGGACTTTCGGACCTCTCCCCACTCCTTCTCCCTCGTCACAACACCCCACGTCCGCGCCGCACCCTCGACTCCTCCCAGAACCAGCTCATCTCCTGCCTTGGCAGTAGCCCCAACGACGGCCCCAACACCACCGCGCATCATATTCGAGAGCGCCGACATGCCACTCCCGGCCACACTGTTGGACAATGCACCAGGCAGAGACATGCTCGCCTGCATGCTCCGCTCGATCGACGAGGCCGACTGCATCCGTACGACACACTGCTTGAGCATCAACTCGCCCGTCGCGCGGTTAAGAACAAATACATCCTGGGCAGCCGAATCGCTGGTTGGCTTGGATGGGCGCCCAAAGGTGGCGCTCACGGGGACGCCTCTGGCTTGAGGGTCGGGCGAGGACATGTGGATGCGCAAAACGGGGGAAAGGGATACCGGGGCGCGCTGGGGCTCGGTCATGTTGGTCACCCTGCCCGAGCCAAGTAGGTGGGATGCGCCAGTGGGTACGCCGCCATAGGGATTGATGGCAAAGATGTGGAGGGTGCCGCGGACAGTGACCAGAGTGATCCACTTGGAGTCGGCAGACCAGACAATGTCGGTGACTCGGCGGCGGGTGAGGCCGCGCTGAAGGTCGTACCAGTGCCAAAGGCTGCCAGTGTCGTGCTCGTCGAGGTCGTTGAGCTCGTCGCGCTTCAAAAGGCGGGGACCGCCCTTGGAGTACCGTCCCAGTGGGCGGACTTCAAATATCCGAACAAAAATGCCGTCGGCTCCAGTCACGGCCAGCATATTCCCTGCACGCGAAAAGGACATGGCGCTGACGGCCTGGCCCGGGGTTGCATGGTGCTGGACGACTCTGCGTGCCGATTCGCCAGCCAAAAGAGGCCCCAAGTCGAGCACGGTCACGTGACCGTTTGAAGTAATTGGACGTGATTCGCGAGTAGTGGTGACGCGGGGAGCGGAAGAGGTAGAATAGGTCGATTCGGATGGGGCACTTCGGCTGAATATACGCGGAGACAAGAGAGTGCTTGGGGACAAGGGAGCGGGGGAATAGGCTCCAGAGGGTCGTTGCGAGTCGCCGAGAAGGGTCTTTACGCCGCTCCACATGCCAGCGCCGACCTTGCGCGCACCTTGAATGGCCATGCTTATGTCAGCCTGGACCTTGCTTGGGCTCTGTGTCGCAGGACTAGGCGCCGGCGACGTCGAGGGTGGCGGTGGCGTGGACGCATAGGCAAGCAACCGCCGAGAAAGCGCGAAAACAGGCAAGGCAGCGTGAATCGTGCTCAGGTGACCAAATGTCGCCGAATCGAGCACATGAAGAGCCGGGGGAGCCACGGTGGACTGTCATATGACCGTCAGCACCACATATGAAATCACCAAGACACGCACAATGACTATAAACTGATCGCTCGCCTGGATGGCTTGCGGGGAATTAAACGAAATACGCTCGAGTTCTTTGTGTGTCTTTAACGAATATAATACAAGCTCGTCTGGCCGTGCAGTCCTAGAGCCGAGTCAGCCAATGACGCAAAAAGCGGAATAAAACTTGCAAAATTCCAAGAATCGGGCGCTGCGCTGCGAGCAAGTCGCCCTGGGAAGAGGCAGGGGCCGGGATGACTGCCGCTCCGATAACAGCTCCGAGAGTCGGCGAAAGCAGGTTCATGACTTCGCGAACCTGTTCATTGGTGCAATCCCACGCCTGGATCCCCCCTCTATATCCAAGCAATAGCAGTCGGCTAATGCGATATTAGCCCGATATCAGTCACAAAGATAAGACTCACCTGGGAGTCAGTCCGCCCAACTCGGCCCATCCACTCCATATAACCGGGTCGTGTCCGGGAATATCAATCGACGGGCGCGCGTAAAAGGCCTCGTCGGGGCCGCCGTCGTCGTCGGAGAGCATAAGGTTGTTGCCGAGCAGCGGGCTAATGGGGTTGGGGGTAAATGACGCATAAGTCGTCGTTCGGGACTGGTGTGTGCTCGCCCGCGTCATGCTCCCCAGTCCACGAAACGCAGAGCTAATCGACTCTAGCGTGCTTTGTTCGCTGCGAAAAACACAATCAACAACTAAAAACTCAAAATTACATTAAATCTCACCGAGCTGGAACCGGCATGCGCACATGCGGTTCCCCACTAGGGAGCTCCCCTTCGACGCGAGCACACTGCTGTTGGACAAGCGCATCGTCGGGGAGAGTGCTCATGTGAAATGCAAAGATAAAAAAAAGTACAAGTAAAATCAAGAATTAGATCAATTTAAGCGGTCTAGTGTTCGCACTCGATCCAATCAAGGACGCGTGCAGCAGAAAAGTCTGGGTAATATAGCGCTGTGAGCAGTGGTCGTCGTGGTCGAGCTCGAGTCACCAATAACCGCCACTATTTCAAATTCACACTGATGAGGTCAGAAACGCCCCAGCTCTCCCCATATGGCAAACCGCCATGAAAAGATCTTTGCATCACACGAAGCCTCGAGGCACTAGACTTTTTCAATGACACTCGTTGTTCGGGGGCTAAAAAGCCACGTTCCCCCACCTCCAACGTGTGCTGGCGCAGTATTCTCGGATCGAACCCGAACGTTCTAGCAACTTGACTCGTCAGCCTGGCTGAAATTCCCAAACTCGGTCTGATCCAGCGAGTCACTCGACCGAATCACACACGTTCTCACCAGGTGGCTAGTGGCTACTCTTTGTGATATCAACGCCCATTGGTCCGCACGTCGGACTTGCTCGTTTGTATAATCACAAAACGAGCTCCGGTTCTGTTAGCCTTTTAGCTCGCACCGCATCGATCCGACACGGGCGCAATCAGCACGTTTCAATAGCTTCCTCGCAAGGAGTACTAGTTCCGTGTGGCAAACCGTCACATGTCAGCCCCACTAGCCACTCGAATCCAAATATAGACCCATCCATTCATCCTCTATGTTCACATTAAAAAAGTCGACAAAATAAACCAGCCAATACCTCGAAAAGAATAAACTACATACGCAAAAGGCAGTAAAGCTACAGTGTGCATAGATAAGAAAACTGAATCCTCCCTTGTCTATTCTAGGGCGCTCGCAAGGACCGGACTAGTTGTTATATCTCTCCAGACTGCAACTCGCCCCTCGGCATCCGTCCTGGCCCAGACTTCCTCTACCATCTTCACCCCTGTGTTGCAACTCGTTCCCGGCGCAGCGCACTCTCGTAATGCTAGCATGCGCCGAAGAATCAAATCGCGGTCCCGTTGCCGATACGTCGCCGCGCCAATCTAAGAAGCGTCAAAAAACAGAAAAAAAGACACATATTTGACTCACTACAAACAGAGGGACAATTAAAAACGAGTCAGGGGTACGACCCGGCTTTGTGCGCTCAAATAACCTCATAAACCTCTTGCGCATACTTTCAACACGAGGGTCTCTAGCGTCCGCCCCGCACAACGCCTAGAACATGTTAGAACAAAACTCGTACAACTCATATAACCACTAACCATATAAAGATATATGTATGTAACCAGTCTCCAGCACTCTTGCACCGCCAACCGGGCAATCATCAGGTAGGGATCCGAATTACTGCCCGGCACAGACCTAAACTCATCCAACTCCCTCTCAATCTCGGCTACCACTTGTGGATCGGTATTCGCTCCATAATCGCCCCAAAGCATGTTTATCCGCGCCAAAATGAGAACAATCTGATCAGGTACACCATTCAGCCACTGTACGCCCATGCCTTCTACCACCACCAGGTCTGCGTAAATTTCGCGGCCATAACGTACGTCGTACCGAAACTGCATGGGCCTTCCCGTCGACATGCTCAATATAACATCAACCACCGCAAAATGCCGTAGACAGAAATCCGGATGGATAAATTTGGTGGGAAGGTCGATCGGCTCATCAGCGGGCTCAGGACACGCTCGTCTGAACAGGGGAGCAGCGGCTTCCATCAGTTGCACTAGGGATTTGAGAGAGGTCGTAAACCCTTGGATATTAATCAACTGCACAGTAAATCTAGCTCAGAACCTCATCGGAGTTGCCTCAAGGACCCACCTCTATACCTTCCGCGAGGGTCGTAGTCATTTCCAAATCACTCTGAGTTGCAAGACCCGAGCTAGACGCAGCCTGGAGGAGCCGACGGTGGACACGGCTCTCGAGAATGGAAGCCGCAGGGGCATACTCCGAGTGCGCCAGTCTCTTGTTCCACATGGCGTTCAAAACGGTCGCAGTCATCATAACATTCAATCGCGAGTCTTCCGACTGGGTGTACCGAGTGGTAATCCAACCCTTCAACTTGTTCACAACTTTCAACGGTTCAAATACCGTTCGGGTGACCCAAGTCGCGTCTAGGTAAATATTAGTGCGGCGGAACCGGGAAATTGAACAATTACTCACAGTTGAACAAGACAAACGGCAACGAGTTGCTCTGGACAGTGTTATCCAAGGCCGGGGTACCACATATAAGCTGCCTGACACCTTCCGGGTCGGACTCCTCGCTCGTGACTGATTCCGCATCGTCCCCTTCAGCATCCGGGGACGGCCAATTCGACTCGTGGGAACTGGGAGTAGCCGCGCTAGTCGAGGTCGCCGAGGTGGATGGAACAGCAGGAGTGGTATATGAATCGGTTGGAGACTGCCCAAGACTAAAGAGCGCATTGAATAAACTTGCTTGACCAGAAGTCATCGCTTGTGATCTTTCCGGCGGAGCATCGGGGCTTTTATTTGTTACCACGCTCGATTGCTGGGCAACGGGAAGATTGGATGAGCTACCAACGTTGGGGTGGCTGGTGACTGTGGCATGCAAAATCTCCCCTGATCCTGTCGGGGTCTGCGCCAAGTCCCAAGTCCCGAGCATGTCTACAGGCAGGCTAGTATTCCATGTGTTCGAATCCCCGCCAAAATCTGCCCCAAGCGGTAGGCAAGGCTCAGTCGGAGATACGAATGAAAAGTCGAATATATTGTTATCGGTGGGGTACCCCTGGGACGCCAACCCCGCGCAGAGTGCCTGCAAATCTGCAGGACTGGAAAACATACTTTCCATAGTCATCCCGGGTACGAGCGGTTGGAAAGAGGCATTAGGAAGTGTAGGAGACTGAGAGATATTCCCAAGATGGGTTGTGGCGGGAACGCGCGCCTGAAACGAATTTGTGTCGGGGGAAAGAGAGCTCGTGCTGGCAGAAGTAGGAGTAACACGACCTGTAGTTTTCGACCGAATTCTCGAAGTCTTTGAAGCCGGTTTATCGGAGTCCGAGTATCCGAGGCATGGGATGCCGGCCTTTGTGCAGCGAACACATACTGGGTGAGTTTCGTCACACTTCTTGCGCCTGAGGGCTGTCAGACCAACATCGGCAATCCCCACTTCACTTACCTCTTTTTGCATGTCATGCACCCAGTTTTTGACCTCAACCTTCCAGAAGATAGCGACATAGCTCAACAGCGTATCGTAGTTAGCAAACAAGTGATCCATTCGAAAAACGCCGCGGGCGTCGTCGCCCATGAGTCAGCGGCTATCTTCCGCGCAGCACGTGATCTCCAGCACACCCAAATTCATTTTTGACTCTGATGTTTTTCCCGATCTGACAGTTGACATATCTAGCGTTAATACTACCATGTGGGTATTCGGTGAATTCACGCAAAAAAAAAACGATACAGTTGAGGCTGGCTCGGAACTTAGATCTCAAGTGGTGGAAAAGAATTTTAATTGATTGACCCCGACGCATAATACGAGTTTTGACTAGATTTATGACGCAAATGAATACTAGAAAGTTATCGTTCATCAGCACCTCGGCGAGTGAGATGTCGTATGACTTACCTGTACAGACGGCGGCGGTGGAGCTTCTTCATTGCTTGTCTGTTGCTGCCCTTGTGCAGCAGCCGGCGCCTCAGTCCCGGTAGTTACCTCGGCCCCAAATGGTTGAATCCACTGAATCTCGTCGCCCTCCTTCTTGTCGATCAACATCAAAATCCCGCCTCCACCTTTGGCAATAGGCCGCACGGGCTGGAATCGCCCTTCAGGGGGGAAAGAGATGTACTGCATCTGTGCGGGTGTCACACGTGATAAATTTTGCAGAGTCTCAGAGGTGGGTGCTGGTCCAGCGCGTTTAGGTGTTTGTGAAGGCGCAGGCTCGTCGACCTTCATTTCCTCATCTTGGGCCTGAGCCTCGGCGGCCGCAAGTGGTTCATCCTAATTGAGCAAGTTCAATCAATGAAATGAAAATCATTTGGAGATTGATTGTCGCACCATATCCATCTTCTCCTCGCTCACGGCCTTTTCCTTTTCCTTTGTCTTTTCACGCGCCTTGGCTTTAGCGGTGGTCGAAAGGACGGCTGTTGCTACTTTCTCCACTGCCTCCTTGGTCGGGGGCTTTACCTGTGCTGGATACGCAAACAGCGCTGGGCGTGCATTAGAAACAAATTCGAACACGGGGGTCTACCTTGCCATTTCAATAACTAACCGTATAAGATTGGCGCATAGGACTGACCTTGAGATCCTCTGTAAGGCCGATGATTCCAGTAGGTTCAAATGCCAGGCACGCACAATGTGCGAGCGGATACCAATACCAAAATTGGCAGAATAATACCATTCCCACGATCGCGCTCATATTCCCACTGCCTGTACGGCTCATCAGTGAAATGCTACAATTTCGCCCCCCAGCATCGATAAAGCCCTGGCCGAGCGCGGCGCCAAACCGAGCCATCGGGTCCTCGTGTTTGTCCGAAATAATCTTGTGGTATAAGGCCCGCGTGGGTGAGAGAGAAGGCGAAGATGCCTCGGATTGCTGGACAAGTATCATGCCAAGGGAGATAAATGCGCCCTGCCGAACAAAGTCTACAGGATCCTTCGTCATCGGTTGAAGCAGGTCGATTGCATCTTGCATTCCTGTGCCTGCGCAGGCTAAACCAAGAGCCAATGTTGCGCCGCATCTATACGTCAATGGGTTAGAATGTGTAAGTCCTATATCAGATGACTCTTACCTAACGTGAGGATTATAACTCTCACTCAGGAGCTGTACGATCCTAGGAACCTGTGTCGGGCTTTTGAACAATAAAAATGCTAGAGCCGTTACTGCCGCTCGCCGAACATCATCCGAGGTATCAGACACAGCAACATGAAGGAGCTTCCGGACGGCGCGCGAGTCACCAGTGCCTGCATATGCGAGCGCCAAAGTGTATACGCCTCCATACCGGAGGAGCGGATCCTATATACCCATAAGCAAAAAGCTCAACACTTGAGAATATACTCACCTTTTCATTTAATGCCGTCTCGATAACACCATCCGCAGATTCTTGCCGCCCGTAATACAAGAATGCTACTCCAATAGCCAGACCTCGAATGATCTTCTCGTGCTGCGTCTCATGCGCATAGGACAACATTTCATCTGTGGCCTTTTCCAGCCCCGAGCCGAGCATGACAAGACCCATTGCGTATGCAGCTGCCTCGGAGGCGACAGCACTATCCGTAAACAAGACTTCTTTGAGCTCCTCGTATGCCTCTATCCAACCAACAGCGTTTCAGTACACCGCCTTGAATTCACCATGAACACGCACCCTCTGAACGACTGGCCATTCCAGCAATTCCCAGCCCAAGCGCCGCACCATGCTGTACAACCTCGCCGCCCACTGCCTGCCTAACCTTCTCCCTCAAAAAGTCCTCTACTTCACTCCCGCGCCCAGCATGCACAATTCCGAGCGCAAATAGCGCGCCTCCCTCGCTATACGGACTAGACCCTGCTCCGCTCGTAGCGCCGGGGAGATACGGTCCCAGTAATTTCATGGCTTGGCCGACGTTGCCTTTGTGGATGACTCCAAAGGCGCCTGTTGCGCTGAATTTGGACCAATTACTCGCACGACCGAGCCAGTCGAGATTGTTCTGCAGGAATACGTCACTAGTCGTCCCAAAATGCATAAAT
This sequence comes from Ceratobasidium theobromae, assembly GCA_037974915.1. Taxonomy (NCBI): domain Eukaryota; kingdom Fungi; phylum Basidiomycota; class Agaricomycetes; order Cantharellales; family Ceratobasidiaceae; genus Ceratobasidium; species Ceratobasidium theobromae. The sequence goes on along the minus strand of JBBBZN010000108.1, from coordinate 37,330 downwards.
GCGTTGCTCAGAGTCAACGCATTGTGATACACGCTACTCCTGTGTTCGAGAGACTCCTTGGTATGCTTCAGGATAAGCAGGTCGACCTTGTTGTTTCGTTGCAAGAAATCAAGTTTGAGCCTGATAGAGTCGGACCCAGATAAGATCTGTCGGATAAGGTTGTAGTCCTCGGTAGAAGGGAGCGAGTTCGACACGATCCGTAGAAAGTCTTGGGTTGAGCCCTCGACGAGGTCAAACGCGAGTTGACAAGCTAACAAACGGTCGGTTTTGTCGCCGCTGTCGATAAGCTTCTGGAATAATGGTGTCGTAACGGACGGGATTTCAAGAGCTACATGCAGTCGGGTGAGGGCGAGGGTATAATTGGCACCGGGCTTCGGGAGAGGGAATAGGGGACAGAGGTGATTAAGGACGCGATTCCTAGTAGCGAGGTTGAATCCCACATCAAGAACGGCCTCCATCGCATAAGAAAGCAAGTCGGTGTCGTGCGTATGTTCAAAAATCCGAGTTACAATATCCAGCCGAGAAGACTCCAGGGCGATTCCCAGTGCTTGACGAACATCTCCACCTTCAATTGCGAGAGCAAACAGCCTTTCGATAATGGCTCGGAGCCGAGGGTCTATTTTGTCGGCATCGGCTCCAGAATTTGGGAGAGTCGACGGATCTGTGCTGACGGCAAAGGCAACTCTTTGGTCGATGTATCTGTCGATTGCATTGGCTGTGACGACATTAGTATCAACGAGAGAACCGACGGACGGACTCACAGACTATCGTTTCAGCGTATTCTGCAGACCTCTCCTGCTTAGACTCTGTCTCGAAAGCATTTCCCGCACGCAAGGCAAAGGACAAAGCATCATCGTATTGCCCAAGATAATAATAAACCTTGCTCGCAACGAGAGCTGCATTTTCGCGTGATGCAGGCTGAATTTCACTCGATTCGGAGAGTGTCTCGCTAAATAGATCCAAAATATGTGCGTTATATGGTGAGTCGAGCAACAAGACGCGTAAATGCTCACATTGTGGATATCTCCTCTGAAATCTCGGCCCAAAAGTCGGGAACAAGTCCAATTAGCTCCGCAATCGCTCTCTGTTTAATCGCAAGTTCCGGTTCAGCCAGTAGAGCCAGTATGCCGGCCGCTGAAGTTCTAGGTTGAGAGACCATGTCGATGATGGGTAGTATCGGTCACTTGAACGCGTCAGCTTCCCTTCAGGGTCGGCGCTTAGCTCAAGTTTCTGACTAAGCAGAAGAACCGAGTCAAGGATTATAAATTTAAACAAGGATCTTATGTGCTCTTATGTGCATGAACTACCACCCTTCCGTGGGACAGAGAGTTCCAACCTCCACGAAATAAAGTTAAAATATATACAATACGGCCAACATGCGTTCTCAATTCATTACTCCAACCCACATCCTCGGCGTAGCACAAATGATCAAGAAATCTTGGCTACATATCTAGCATCTACACATACACCACCTTAATCAGCTGGTTTCATACGATCTTCAGTCTCGCCCCTCGATTCGGAGGCAATCCCCTTCGTTTCATCCCCTGCATTGATTGAGTGACCGTGTCCTTGTTCTCTTCGCTTTTCTCGCATGTGCAATATATGTGTTATCCAGCCGAGTAGAATTGATATTATGCTCATCGGAATGGTCGAGATCATTCCTCGACGGTATCGTGGCGCGCTCGACACAGGCCATATCAAAATAATCCACCATGCCGTGAATGCGTTGCTATAATTGTATGGTAAATCAAGAAGTGTTCTTCATCTATGAATGTTAAGGCGCACCTCCATAAATTCATAGAATATAAGATGACTACTCAGGAGTTAGAGCGAGCCTAGTTTAAACATCGTTGTCAAACTCACATGATCTTTCAAGGTCGGACCGTGAAGCCTCATTGGCCCTATATGGTGAGTATATGCGTTAAATGCTTGATATATATATGTTAATATTTCTCACTCAGTAAACCTACCATGCAAAGTTCGAGCCCTGTCCCGCATATCCGCAACCTCCGAGGTCTAACACGATCTCGCATGAGCATAGCTCAGCGCTAAACGTCCAAGCACTCACAAAATGCGAAATACTCTGCGGACATGTGTCAACACCATTTCTACCGAGATATTGGTTCAACTCACTGGCACCCAGTGGTATATCCCACACAAGAAGCATGATACTCGACACCAACAACGCAATGCCCATGAAAATATTGACCCTCCACCGCTTACCCCATATATCTGTCATTAAACCAGCGACTATCGTCGTGAATATAGCCACGGCAATTAAACCGAGCGCATAATAGCTATTTTTAGGCGGTCCGGCTATCTTATCGCGAGTAAGCCATATCGAGACGATTCCATTGGTCCCATATCTTGAGTGAGTGGGAATTAGTGGCAGTTCGGGGAAGAGATTAAGAACTCACGCTTCGAGTTGGCTCGTGGCCACGAACAGAAGCGAGAACATCCAATATCTCCATCCAAAAAAGATATCCTTAACTGCAGCTCGGTTGAACTTAGCCCTGGGTCGGGGGGAAATCCTTGTGATTGCCAGCTGGCGGTCCTCGGGAGTGAGATAGAAGGCATTTGTTGTTTTGGGAGTATCGGGAAAAACGATTGCGCCGTAAAGAGCGATTGCGATTGCGATTACGCCGTCTGTGGGGGGACTGGGGTAAGCAAGTGGCATGGGGTTCGGCAAGATTCGGACACACCAATGATAAATGTCCATTGCCAACCAGATTTGCCGAGGTTCCCGTTGAGACTCGAGTAAATGGCACCCTGCATGAAACCGGAGAACAAAGAGCCGATTTGCGCAAAGCAGGCAAATAGGCCTGATCCTATCGTCTGAGTGAGATCCGGGGCAGGTGCTCTGATGCAGCTGTCACGCACGTTTTCCTAGCTCCGAGTCTTTATACCACGACCCCAAGAGCCAATGTGATCCCGAAAACTGTAGGATGTGTTAGGGGTATGATGTCGGTGTATTGCCGACTGACAGTACTACTTTCTGCTAGTGCTTGCAGAAAACGGATAGCGTACAATTGTCCGGGTGTTTTGACGGCCGATAACGCACAACTCAAAGCGCCCCACATACTGTGAGCCCGTTAGACCAGGGATATCTACCTGAAGTAACAATTGAGCGTACCACCCCATTAGTGGGAACCAAACTCTGTAGACGATGTAACATCAAGGAGCAATGCTAGTAAGGTGAAGACCCACCTCGCGGGAATATATTGAATCGCAAAACTATGAGGGATTTGTCCGATGGTGTAGCTAAGCAAAGCATGAGGCCAGTATGAAGATGAATTGCCGACAGACCAACCCGATAGTGAACACAGTCGTAGCCAGAGTATAGTCATTTCCTTGGAGGCCAACAGCTTCCTTCATCCTGCCACACTAAATTTGAACACTTTTCAAGAGCACAACAGACCCCAAATCTACCGTACCCAGAGACGTAAGCAAACTGCAGGTTGGACCGATTCAAGTAATTGCTCCAGTAGACCAAGCATAAAAATGTTAAGACAAATGTGTCGATTTTGGCCAGGAGTTTTCGTTCCGCCTGGGTCTCAGGCGACGCACCAAGAATCGCAGTCCTAGCAGCATCGAGGACCCCCATGTCGCCGATTAGTGTAAGCTGGATGACGTCGGGAACCAGGTGGTGGAGCTGAGCGTGAACCTGGCACTTTGATTCCGGCTTTATAATAGCCGGACAAACCCACACATAAGCATGGCGAAACTCGCGTGATACTGGGATGGAGTACGTGTAAACAAGCCACTAGTGTCTGAACTCGTAGATGGTGGTTGGAATTGACACTGTCGAGTGTGTGTTACATATCTGGATTTGCAATCTCACATCATGATCCATGATCTCATAAGGGTGGGATACAACCACCGCCATTGGACGGTCGAGGGGGTGTCGATGAGCACGGACGATGGGACACGCTAGTGGTTTATGGGATGGCCAGAGTTGGTATAGATGGGTTTACAACGAGATTATCATTGGGGGTTGGGCGATTTAGAGCAATCGTTTTATCGAATTCGAGTATTTACAGTTCTTTTTGAACTAATCGGTCTTGGACATGTCCTTCTGGGTCTATGCCGGGTTAGCACGTTTGCAGTATCGAGTGAGCAAGACGTACATCGGGGTTCCAGAATAGTGTGTTCATGCCCCATGGGAACGGCTTGTCGCGTTTGTTGAGGTACGAATAGGCGGGAGCCTCTGGCCTGACACCTCCATTCTCCTTCTTAATGTGTTCGAGGTGCGCATGGTGCTCGTCTTCGAGCTTCTTCACGTATAAAGAACTCACAAGAACTGGGAAAGTTGGCTCCAGTGGTTAGATCTGTTGCAATTACTCACTCGTAGGGAAGCACACGAAGTAGCTTGAGATCGTGTAAGCCACTCATTTGGTCCATATAAGTTAATATTTACCTGATTTTGCGCCAGAGTTCGGTGGTTTCTAATGTCCAAATTAATGTAAATCAGGCTTATGGGAAGATTGGCGTACCAGCAGCATGGGCCTTGATTGCCGCGCGTTGGGCAAAGTAATCGCCTCCATGTGCGGCCGTCGCATACATACGGCCAGTCCGACGGGCCGCACGGGCCAACGCAAGCGAACGTACAAGCGTCATGGTATCCTGGTGTGGTTGAGCGGAACACCTCGGATTGCTCGGCGGCTAATATTCCGTGGATCCAAGCGCTGAGTGCCCCGATCACTTTCTCTCCACAACACCATGTGAGTTGTCGTATTTCGTTGACAACTTAATCTGACTGTTATATTGCAGGGGACACGGCTCTAATGACAAGTGTGTGGAACAATTGCTATTATATCTAATATCTAAAATTCTTCTAGGCTTTATATCACGCACTCTGAACATGCTGGACTTGTTGGAGGACAACATTCGGCCTCATCTCGAGGATTTCGAGCGTACGTACCAGCTGCGCTTTCCTAAATATCCATACTTACTTGTATGCTCGTCAAGAAAGCAAGAAGCCCCCCATCCCGGGTCTCGTACTCCATTCGACTGCTGCGCCTTATCTTTTCAACAATTCGAGTTTCCCGTTTGCGCTCGGAACGCTGATGGAACTGGCACCGTTTTCGAACTTACGAACATAATACCCTGGCTCAAGTAAGTGCGTACAAGCTCAATATAAGTTGTTTCGTACTCAGCCGTTGCCAGAGAGCATAATAATACCCACCCGCACACTAGCGAACCGCTACAACCTTCATCTCTAATAAAGCTTCACTATGGTAAAAACTCTAGTGGAGCCTTGATAGGTATGTCTTATAGTGACTGTTATTTCGCCATTAACGCTCCCGTAGATCCTATTACCATGAAGCCGTTCAATGAGCATTCCCATATTGTGGCGATAGCTACTACAGGAAACGTTTTCCTCGCCGACTCGGTCTCCAAGTTTGCCGGAGGGAGGGATCTAGTTGCGGACGTGTCCTTTAAAAAGTCAGTCCCGCCTGCTCTAGATGTGACCAATACTCAACTCTTGCAGGGAGGATGTCATAACTCTGCAAGACCCGCACCGAATTACCACATTGTCCATTGCAGCACCTATGCCCGTGCCTGGCACCACCGACGCAAAGCCAGCGGAGAAAGCAGAAGCACCCAGCAAGCCAGCCACAAAACCTGTAAGTCTTCGCCAGGTATATGGTTCGCTCTACTGATCTGGGTTGGCACAGGTACTCGACCCTGCCAAAGGAGAAAAACCAGTTGTTCCTGCGGTTGCAAGAGTCAAGGCGACCCAGCCATGTAAGTGATCTTGGCATGCCCAGTTACCGCAAATTGACGCTACATACCACAGATAATGTCTCTCCATTCGCGTCCGGGTTTACGGGCGCCTCTCTAACAAGTACATCCCTCGATCCTATGACTAAATCCGATGCAGCCATGTTCGATGAGGTATGACTCGCGTTCAAATCATTCTTAAGTTCTAACATATGAACAGGAAGAACTAATGTTCGACGACATGTCCAAAGAACGTCCCCAGAAAAACCAAAAGAAAAACCTCGCATCTCGTCGCGCGTACGTTCGAATGGTCACAAACCTCGGTGGATCGCTCAACCTGGAACTTTTTTGTGAAAAGGTGCGTAGGTTGTTGCTATAAAGGCATGGATTTGTATATTGATAATATGATAAGGCGCCTAAGACTTGTTATAACTTTATTATGCTCGCCAAGTCGGGCAAGTACGACAACTGCCCGTTTCACCGACTTATCCCTGGGTTCATGGTGCGTGGTAATTTCGGTTCTTCGACCTAAACTTACCCGAAATATAGGTCCAAGGCGGAGACCCGACAGGCACCGGAACTGGAGGCGAGTCGTATTGGGGCACGCCATTTAGGGACGAATTCGACGTGCCACGCGCCGAGAAACACGACTCTCGAGGAGTCTTGAGCATGGCCAATAAGGGGATGAATTCGAATGGGTAAAACGCCTTGACACGCAAACGGAGTTCTACCTAACCCACGACATTTTGAACAGATCTCAGTTCTTCCTCACATTCAAAGCCACGCCTCACCTAAATGGCAAGCACACTGGTATGGCCTCGTTCTGATATCATGATGTCTTAGACTGATTGCCATCCATAGTCTTTGGGAAACTTGTTGGCGGCGAAGATGTACTTGACGCCATGGAAGCGATACCTCGCATTCCAGGAACCGACAAACCCTCCAAACCGATCAAAATCACCGAAGTAATCATGTGCGATAACTTTCATTACACCCTTCTGCCTGCTGACTCGCGTGTTCGTACAGCTACCAAGACCCTTTTGAAGAGTACAAGAAACGTCTCGCGCGAAAACTAGAGCACCAGGCCGAAAACGCTGATCCAAACAAAAAGCGACGTGTTGAAACGCTCGAAGACACTATGAACTGGTTCGGTCAAAAAATTGGAGAGGCCAATACCAAGGGTGACATATCGGGCGGGGGAGTAGGCAAGTATCTCAAACTCGATGCACCCAAAGCTACCGCTTCAGTGAAATCCGAAGCCGGAAGTGGTGAGGGCAAAAAGAAGCGCAAACTTGGGTTTGGGAATTTCGATAATTGGTAGTGGGATGTTGGTGTCCTGATATGTTATATATGTGAGGTATATATGTACGACTAATCAAAAGACAGTCTAGCTTGTTGCGTCAGGGTGCTCCCAGCGTAACTCTAAAATTAGCCAAGTGAAAGCGGGTATGTCTAGTAATACAAACGAGATCTGGACACGGCTCATCCAGCATTTGAATGGACTTCATGCAGGCAGTGCAACCCGCTGCTGAGGTTCTCGAACATTCTCTTCTCTTCCGGGTTCTAAAAGCGAGTTTGAATGTATAAGAAACTCGAAATAATAAAGGCATTACCTTTTGGTTCCTCGACAGGAACCGAAGGGAGCGAAACAGGTTCAGCAGGAGATGGTTCGTGAATAGGCTGAGAGTGCGAAGTTTGTTAGGCGTATTGAAAGTGGCGAATGTCACTCACCACGTTCCCAAGGGCTTCCGATTGCAGCTGCTCCAGCTCCTTTTGAACCGCCTCCTCTTCATCGACCGTCATCTGACTACTCAACATTTCATCGATTTCCTGAAAATAGAGTCAGAGTGTCATACTATGAGCGAGCTCGGTTGACCAACCTTCTGATAAGCCACGGCTTCTGCCGTCTCCTCCATCAATTTCTCAACATCCTCAAGGCTCATCTCGGCATGCAGGGCCTTGAGGACCTTGTTCCCTTGCTGCAGCCCAAAAATGATATCCTTCTCCACCAACGCAAACTCGATCGAAGATACCTAACATTTTGATCAGAAGGCGGCGCATCAACGATTATTAATAACGTTACCAGGTTCTCCAGTGTCTCCAGTTGGCCATCGGTCTTTTGTAGCATACTTTCCTGGTATTTTCTCCTTCGCAGAGCAAGCAACGCGATCCGCTTGTTCCCATTCGCAAGCGCTTCTTTTGCTATCGCATGTTCGCGGTCCAAGACGCCTTGAATCTAGTAGATCATATATATCAGAAACGACCACGAGAAATTGGAGAGGATGCGTACTCGCCGACGAAACCGTTTGAGCTCATCTCGTTGGTTCTTGAGGCTGGAGGAGTGAGATATTAGATATGAATCGAGATCCCGAGGATGCGCGCTTACTCGACAATGGCCCTATCTTGAGCTGATATCTTAGGTACCGACTGATTACCACCCATAGTGACACGGATGGTGTGAAGTATATATTACAAGTTTACGATGAATTTAGTTGCGCAGCCGTTTGCCTGAAACAACGTTGTGATGGTCGGGAGAGTGGGTAGTGGCCGAGCAGCTCGGCACCATGACGGTCAGGGGCGGTCACACGATAGCGCCGGTGGCTATGAGATCACGTGCAGTGACTTTTTTTTTTTTTTTTTTTTTTTTTTTTTTTGGATACGATTTATAAGGCGGACCGCTACGAGGCAGACACCGCACAAAAGCCACACTAACTACAACCACACCAGGTAAAGACTAGCAACCACAGCTCTCCCCTCACGCGCGCAGCAAACAACCAAAACAAAAAGAGTGAAGTGGGGCGGGTAAAACACCGAACGCCCAGGCGGAAACGGCATAAGGCGTAAAGTAGAGGCATAAGGCGTACTGTATATATAAGCGTCCATACCAAATCAAATGTCCACACTCGCAACGGCGAGGAACTCCGCGACCGCCTTCAGACCTCGGACCGTCGAGAACATATATGCCATTTCCAGTCGTTGACTAAACCCGCGGAGGAAACCGCGAGCGTGCTCGTGTCTAGGGCACTCTCTTACGATATGTGCCGTATCCTGCTTGGGATGCCCGCACTGGCACTCCGGAGACTCGACCTTCCCGCACCGGAAGAGGTACGCCCTGTGCCTCCCGTGCCCGGTGATCGCGCGTATAATTTGCGTGTGGATTCTCCTATGTTTTCCCGGCGACGCATGAAACGGGTGGAGTCGCAGGCGTGGGGGGTTGAGCAGGGCAAGCGTACCCATCGAGTTAGGGTGTTTCTCCTTGAAGGAGTTCCAGTGCGTGTCCCAATCGGAGAGCAGACGCTCCTTGGCCTCCCACCGGATGCGGTCCGTGGACACCGCAAATCTCGGGGTCGGCCGGGCGGTGGCGTGGCGTTTGGATATCGCGTCTGCGCGCTCGTTTCCGGGAACCCGGTGGTGGGCTGGGCACCAAGACAGTAAAACGTCGAGCAGGGGGTGCCGGCCAGCGAGATCACATATTTCCCGCGCCGCCCGGTCAACCGAGCTAGGCGCCCCTTTGGGCCTGCGCGAGAGGAGCCCCTGGAGCATGCCAGCGTTGTCAGACACTACGTGAAGCAGATAGAGCGGGGTCTGCTCTGCGAGCCTGGAGACTCTCGTAATGCCCTCTGCTATTGCGTGACACTCCGCGTCGTACGATGTGTGGTTGGGCCCGAGAGCACCTCCAGAGTGGTCGATTTCGGTGTTGCCTAGCATCAGGCACCATCCCCATCCGGTGTGGCGCACTCCGTCTTGCGAGAAGCAGGATCCGTCCGTGTACAGCGTGGCGACCCCGTGCTTATGAGACAGGTCCGTGATCCGACTCTGGAGGGCGAGTGCGTAGGCTTTCTTCTGCCCATCATTGCTACATCGAGGCATGGACACAGTAAGGCGATCGTCCAGCAGTCGGACTCCCTCCCACGGCATCATGAGGTATGGGGCTCTGGCTTCGGCGTTGGGAGCGGTGTAGGTAGCGAGCGCGTTTATAGGGGAGAAGCGAGATGGGGTTGCAAGTTCAGGCAGTGAAGTGCGAAAGCTGGGGGGCAGCCTAGTGCAGACTTGGCTCGTGCTTGGGAGATGACGGAGCTTTGAACTGTAGTTCGCGCACTGTCTGCGTATTCGAAAAGCGATGGGGGGCATGGCGATGACGTGCTCAACGACGGCGACGGGAGCTGTCCTGAACGACCCAGAGGCCCAGCGGCAGGCGATGTTCTGAACGGTCTGAAGGGTCTTGCAGTGGGTTTTGGAGTTCCTGCCATGAAACCACAGAGCGAAACCGTAAGTAAGGATCGGAATAATACAAGCATTAACCAGCATGCGCGCGTGATACACAGACAAACCCCTCAGGCTATTGCCTAGCATCCTCATCCCCCCTAAAACGCATTTGGCTCTAGTGGCCATTCTCGAAACGTGATCCTTGAAGTTCAGGCGCCGGTCTAAAAAGAAACCTAGCCACCTGACCACATTCGCTCCTCGAACGATGTCCTCAGCCCTGTCCCCGAGTACCAGGGGTAGGTTCTTGGTCATGTCCCGTGCGCCCTTCGCGAAGTGAATAAGTTCTGTCTTCACGTGCAGTGACTCAGCACTGAGTCATCAGGTCAGCCACTTGCAACCTCGTGCTCAAACCCCTCACGCTCACTAGCACTGGTGGCAGCTATTAAACATCTGCTTATCGCGCTGCCTCACCCACATCTATTTAAATAAATCATGCCTTAATATATAGAAATTATGCTTGAATCTGGTAATATAAGCATTAGCCACATTGGTACAGTGAACAAGCCCGAGCATGGAACTTGGAAGATGATGACAGTGGTGGGAACTTCAATATGGAATATAAAATCGCTACATTATTACTACCCAATGTGTCCAACCAGCGGAAGGCTTATCCAACCCGTGCTAGCGGGCCAGGTCGAGGTGCTAACTGACGCGATTCCACGTCACTGTACTGGTAACGTTAACGTTATATCATTTATTCATCCCGGACACCATGCCTTTTAAATCTCGCTGAGCCGAATCATATATGTGTAAACCATATTAGTGCCTAACGATACCATCAATATTACCGGTACCGATTCGTTATTCAGACGTGCCTGTCGTTTCAGCCCGGCTCATCATGGCCTAGCCCCATTGGTGACTCACATTTTGGTATTTAGGAGAGAACCAAATTGATTTTAGTTTAGCATATGCATTCGGCTCCTCGCATTCGGTCCTGGCCTTAAGCTTAGGAAATAACATGATGAGGCTATTGGTTGCGGGGAGCTAGAAGAGGGATCCGGAGTACGCTGATCATGATTACACTTATAAGGTGCTTCCCTTAGCGTTGACTCGAAGTGGGCACGAACCCTCCAGAAGAGTGTGGACAGCTGCAGTTAGGAATGAGATCTAGATAAATATCAATATAAGGCAACATTAACATCTTAGATATAATACGGACCTTGCAAATCAGCGACTAAACCTAAAAATTTGCAAAATTTGCAGACACCATTACTGGGTGGCTTTCCGTAAGGACTTTAGAGTCCTCTAATCGTTATCAGAAATTGCGCTGGGCTCTCAGGCCATCCGGATGTAAAGTATACTGTGGAAATGGATGTGTAATGGTTTCGGAAACAGATTTGGGGGAGTAAGCATGGTTCCCATAATGTTTAGAGAGAGGGTTTAGGACTGGGTCCCTACCCCCCCCAAGCTAAAGATTTAGAGTGAGATTTGGGTGTGCGCGAACTGCTAAATTACACTGGAAATAGATTAGATTGCATTGATAAGATATAAACAATGGATCAAGCCTAAATTGGAAGTCTGCACTTCACTCAGGCACATATATTCATGTGTTATTTTAATGTATCTGAGACCTGGCCACAGATAGGGGGAAGGGGCATAAAAGCACATATCCTGCTGCATGGCCACCTACCATTAACCACCACACGCTTTCTTATATCTTCTCTTGTGATGCCAACTGCTGCCGCCTTGTCAAATACGAAGCCCTCACACAAGGCAAAAGGGTAGGCCCCTGCCTCAAAGTCCCAGGGCGTCAAGCACAAGGGTGGTAATGGGCAAAGGCTTGGTGCAAAAGCTTAAGCCTGGCTCATTGCCGAATTCCTCCATCTCTTTCGTATCATTGCTGTGAGTTGTTCCCGACCCCAACATGATATAAATATCTACTACCAATGTATTGACTTTTATGCCCTACAAACAGCACATACAATGGGCTATCGGGGCAGAGGCATTTTGTATTGTAAATTGCTTTTTTTACTTAAGAGCCTCAAAATTCATATAGTAGACTGATCCTTACGGAAAGCTATTTTAGAGAAAAGGTCCTGACACACAGACCTTACACTGCCTCCTGCATAGGCCCAACTCCGACCCGAGCCGACGGACCAGTTTAGAGATTGGTTGCTGGGGGCAATTTCTTACGGAAAGCCACCCACTGTGGAGCATTACATATTTAGGTTTAGTCGCCGTTTCGCAAAGTCGGTAATATGGTGGTAACATGAAGAGCATTGGCGCCTATGCACTCATGATCAGTATATACCAGTATACGTACTTAACAGGTCGATATTTAAAGTACTAGTGCTAGTGCTGTGACATAGGTATATGGTACCGGTACTACTGACAAATTTAAACGTCAACGTTATATTGATATCATGCGAAATAAAGAGAAACATATATAGGTTCTCTACGGGCTATGACAATGGGAGAAATGTGAAAGTGGGAAACACCCATGTGTAACAATCGCAGGCTATATGCATACGCGACTGTGCTCTGAATCGGAATCTCTTCGCCAATTGCAAGTTATCGATATCCACACGAGACTCGGATAGCGTGCGTATATTTGCAGACCTGAGGCAGGATTCACATGCATTCCCAGTGAATGGCTCGCCTGAAGACGTGCTCGGCTATCGTACGCGTACGGCTGTTGTAATGACTAAGCATACTGGTACTGACAATTCGCCAGTAGTGAAGTTCGGGCTCGCTCAGCGTACTGCGCGCGCGATATACGAGGTCAATAAATTAAATACCAGTTTGCAATTTTGCAATTTTGTTCACTAAGTGAGGATCGGGTCGTAGAGATTCAATCTCAGAAATAAGCTCCCGCGGCTACATTACGATTCATGCAGACTCCTAGTGACTGTGTCCGAAGGAAATAAGATTCGCCTGGTTACAGTCGACGTCGTTAGTTGTTTCAGCTTTTTTTGCAAATCGTCAGCAAAGAACTAGCTCCATATGCATGCGCTGCAGAGCTCCCGAATAAACCCAATTGCAGGGAACAGCATTGCATGCATGCGCACCGCACGCAGCTGGTTGTCAATCTACAATAGTTGAAGGCTATGCAACGTTGTGGGGTTGGATTGCTAAGTTTCGATACGGATTAATATTCACCCAATATTTTTTTCCCAAAAATAGCACAGCCCCGCGCGCCAAGGTGTATGGATACGGCGCTTACCTCTAATATTTGAAATGAACTTTCGCGAGGCGCGCGCATGACAGGCTGGTGGAACAGTTCGAATCTCAGGTGGCTTGTCAGCAACGCACCGCATTGCCCGACTGCGTCTTGGGATGTTCGATTATTGATATAAACGATTAGTTCTGTCTACACGCAACATTTAGTCCTCGCCGTCTCTGGATCTGTCGATCGCCCGAAACATGCCTCCCTCTCAGGTTCGATCCCGAAGTGGCTGCTTGACCTGTAAAACTAGGTGTGCAACGCTGGCTCTTCTAATGGTGCCCCTCAACCCTGATTTTAATCTCGTATTCGTCACAGGCGCAAGAAATGCGATGAAACTCATCCAAGTTGTCTGCGCTGCGAGCATGCGGGCTTGCAATGTTCGGGGTACAACTATGTCAGCAACCCTCCGGGCGGCGTAGTCGTAAAACGGTGGACACAACCTGCGTATTCTTTGTCTCCTGAATCCCTTCCGGCGCCAGTAAGGATATCGAAGATGCCGAGGCCCAAAAGGGTACATGGAGGTCCAAGCACAGGGCAATATGGTTCCTCCACTCAGGTGCCTGTTGACCGATTACTTGAGGTTGAGGATAAGGAGCCTCATACTCAAGCTCCTACGCTTGACCATGGCTTGAATAACTCCCCCAATTCGATTGATTCACTATTCTCTCTGACTGGCTCGGTTCTTCGAGACTCGTTTACGGACAATGTATTGGCTTGGTGCGATGCGGGAATACCACTCCCAGCCGAAACTCGTTTCCTCGAGGAATCCTACCCAGCATACTCCAGTCTTTCATCAACTGCATCAAGTTCTGTGTCACCACCCTCTACGGAACCTGACATTGAACACCCTTCCCCGCCTCATCAGAGTTTGCCTTCGTATTCTCACCCTCCCCAAGCAATGACAGACGAACAAGCCAGACTTTTTCAAGCGCTTTTCAGCCTTGGTGATCCTACTAATAAGGTTACCCCTGCTATCCCAACGAGCCTGTCGACGGTTCCGTCTCCGTGGTCAGGAGATCTAGAGCTGGCCAATGATGATGACGAAGACGACGAAGGGGTAAAGCAGGTCATTTATGGCACTCTAATGTTGAGCGCTGACGCAGAGGGTAATGAACTACCGTTTGTCCTCGAGAGCTGTAAGTTTAAATGGCAACCGGGGTATCACGAATTGACATTTCGCTCAGACGCGATGTGGGTCAACCAAACGGCATTTGAACCTAGAAAGGCAGCCCACGGAGCTCGAGAGCTAATTGTTAATCAATTTAACGACTCGGAATCACGTTGGACGATCACCACGCTTGCGAATATCGTGCGAGCTTTATCGACCGGGGCAATGTGGGACGGTGGACAGAGTTCAAGTTACTACTCGAAAATTTCCGCTCTGCAAGACCATGTAGTACGACAAGTGGCAACCGCCGACATAGTTATGGGCTCCATGGGACAAGGAGATTTATGTCACGCTCTCAAAGCGATGGGCAACATAATGGAGGCAAGCGGAGCACAAGGCAATGAGCGAACGCATGCTGATTCATAATACAGCTCGTATCAGTACACTACACTGCGTGCTACCTTCACCATGCACTAGACCTCATGCAAACAGTTGCGCCCTTGTTCCGACGTTTGTGTTCTGATCTGCCCGACAAACCAATCCATCTCCAAAGCTTACTCTTGCAACCGATTCTCTCCCTCCGACACTATGCCATCGTCGACATATTTTCGAGCATATCGGCTGGTCGGGCCATGTTTTTCCGTTATGATACATCATACGACCCCAGCCTTGACCCATCAGCAATATTCTTCCAGGGGGACGTCGGCCTTCAATGGTTACACGGCATCCCTGGACAAATTGTTATAGTTTTTGCACGGATCAACGTGATGCGCGAGCAAGGGACCCAAGATCCCCGAGCTCTGGCCGAGCTCGAGGGCATAGTGAAAAACCTCGTCCCCATCCCAAGCGTATCAAGCGACTCATTTTTGACCGTAGCACGTTTAATGGTACAAGAGTGCTGGAGACAAGTTGCATTGATTTTTCTCTACATGGTACGCCATTAGCCCTGTTATTGATTAGCCTGGATTCTAACAATCTATTGATAGGGGTTGTTTGGGGTTAATGCGGACGATCCACGAGTGAAGCGGGCGTTTTCGAGATTTATGAAGCTCTTGAATGGGGTTAAGCCTGGTCACACGCCTGACTCGTTCCTAGTACTTAATTTCGTTATCGTAAGGTCTTCCCTCTAAAATGTTTTCTCAATCTAACTTGTTTTTTTTTTTTTCAGGCTGGAGTGGCGGCTCGCCAAGACGCTGACCGCAACGTAATCCGGCGCAGGTTGCTCAACAACGAACGGTTCAGGTACCGATACCCAGGTGCTAAAGAAGGCACAACAATGTTATTGCTCGAATGTGTTTGGCTTAGGGCAGATAGAGAGGGGAGACCGGCCGTATGGGGTGACCTCGAGACGGTGATATCGAAATCTGACTGAGTTAGATCGAGGTTTGGTGACGAGCTACATAGTTTGTTTATTTTTTGAAGGTCTAGTATTTTGCTGACGAGCGTCTTCATCCTCCTTCTATTTGAGGGGGTGGTCATGTAATTACTCTCCGAAGCGAATTGTAAAAATACATTAGATATCCCTGTAATTCTCCAATGCTTCATCCCGATGAATTCGAAGATCACTCTTCTGGGCTTGAATATCAGTATCTTATATTATAATTAGCTATTTGCTCCCACTATATTAAGTTGGCCACTGATCATGACAGCAAATTCATCACATGCCACCTTCGCCTTGCTGAATTTCAATTCCAATGACGAGTTATCGGCGCCGCGCGCGTGCTATAGCTGGAATTTGCACCCAGAATTTGTTGGTGCTTGTCTCACTTGTGACGCCAAGTCTGCGTTCGTCGACATGCGCCGAGAGTCGGTCCCCATGCGCCTATATGCACACCTTCGGTCAATTATCCAGACTGTAGAACATATATTATTTTCGAACAAGCATATAAATGCATATGGTACCTGGTTTTTCGAGGGTTCGGAGGGCTCAAGAAAACTTAGCTTTAACGTTATAACACTACGCTTTTATTTATTTATTCAGGCAATTACCCACACGTCGCGGTCACAAAATTAAATGAACAAACTAGTTATAGCGCTTTCACCCGATCACCCACTTCCCCTACCACCCTTCCTTTCACAATGATAGCTCCAAGGATCTCAGGTGTACCTCTGGATCTGCGGTAATAAGAATATGCGGCCATCGGCTTGCAGACCCACGTGACTTTCAGATGAGAAAACAACGAGATATGATGATGTATAAGCTGAGGAAAACCTCAACCACTATCAGATCTATCTCCCTCGGATTCCATGGACGGTTGCTTGAACTGCATCAGAAAGTAAGTGACTCATCTTTAGAATTCTTGTACTCATCTATATCTATGGAAACGAGCTAGCTCCTCGACGTTAACGTTTGATGACGCCAGTTCTATGTGCAAAAAATGTGCTATTGCACTTTCTGGATCCGGAATACACCCAGATAATTCCGAGACACTGGTTAACGATGATTTGGTTGATTGGGCGATAACTTCGGGTGCCCTCACTGCCGAATCATCTGATTTAGTATTGTTTTCAAATGAGCTTGAGGCTAATTTTCCATCCGTGGCAAAGGACGTCGACTATCCGGCAGTACCAGCCACACCAAACGCCATTGAACCAGCACATTCACTGCGTACATTACACTCGAGTTTTACTGGTGACCTGAGCGCCTCTGTGTCTATTGGTGCGAACCTCTGGCAACCGCAAAAAGTACCACAAGAAGTGGAGTTCCGTCGCCCCCGGGCTCGTGAAACTATTTCTTGGGGAGATCAAATTCTGGATGGGAGCATCTCTGGTCTCTCACATATTTCTGGATCCATACCGGGTGATTTCCTCGAACATGCTGGTGGCTCTTGCAATGTTTACGAAGAGACACACTTAATCTCTACTGCTGTCGGTACCCAAGCAGCCAATCCTACAACTCCATATGAACCAAACCTAGGCCTACCAACACACTCACCAATTCTAGATTTCGAGTCTTTCAACACACCTGCTGTAACTAGATCCGAAGATCAGCTTGCTCCTCAAGTCCTCGATACTGTCAGTATGAATGCCTCTTCACACATGACATCGGGACAGGCGAGCCTATTCCACGCGCTATTCAGTCTTGAGCATCCAACTCAAAGTTCTGGAGCTCCTCAACTATCCCCCCAGCCGATTGGTACCACGACCTTGACCAGGCCACTTGCTGGGCCATTGTCTACTAATCAACCTCAATATTATGAGGCGAATAAAGACCCCGAGAGGATAATGAGCATCATTTGCGGAACTCTGAGCCTTGACCGTAACCTGGAAAGCAATTCTCTCCCATTTGTTCTTTCAAGTTGTAGGTTGATGAATTTTATAACTCCACTGAGTAATGAAGTGTTTCTAGATGCAGCTTGGATGAAACAAATGACGTTCGATCCTTTGAAGGCAGCTCCCAGAACAAAAGACTATATCGTTAGACACTATGCCGACTCGCAGGATTCTCGGTGGCGAATCACACTTATCGCTAATATATTTCGAGCAATGGTCTATAACCCGGTCTACGACCTAGGCTATCTTCCAAAGCTTTCTACCCTCAGAGAAGCAATGCGTCGAACTATCTTGAATTCGGCTTATCGCAAGCGGAACCCATCTCGCGAGGTCGATATGCGCGACTCGGTCAAAGCATTGCACCTTACGCTTGAGGTAAATCCATGTATAATACCTCAAACATCTTGCTAAAGCACCCGTCTAGTTAATTGCGGTGTCCAAACTTGACCCACTGTCTGTGACATTTCGCCTTATGCGAGAAGCCGCTCCTGTCTTTCGGCGTGCATGCCCTGAGCCCCTCAACCGACCCGTGCACTTCCCGGGTGCCCTGCTCCACCCTGAACCTTGTATGCGACACTATGCTGTTATGGACGTCTTTTTCAGCACTCTCACTGGGTTACCAATGAATATTAAGTATAGCACAGCCTTGAGATCCTCAATTGAGATCTCGGCACTAGACGCTACCGAATATCTTGGTTTATCCTGGCTTCACGGACAACCTGATCGCCTTACGCTAATATTGGCCCGAATCAATTCGTTATACCAAGAATTTGGGACAAGCATCGACGCTTATATTCTCCAAGACATTGAATACGCTATTCAAGGGTTTAGAGCGAATCCTGGCAGGTCTAGCGATCCTACTTTGACTGTGACTCGGCTGGTTGTGCAAGAAGCTTGGCGGCAAGCCGTGTTTATATATTTCTATATGGTATGTCAGCATATTGTTGACCCTAATCGCTAGTCGATGTTTACATACGTATTACAGAGTGTTTGTGGGGCGAATTCTATGGATTCCCGCGTTCTCAGTGCCCAACAGAACTTTTCCAAGCTACTGGATGATGTAAAGCCCTCTCTCAAGCTAGACATGCATCTAGCCCCCTGTATGATAATTGTGAGTCTTTGGTTTCTCAAACAGTTATCGTATATACGATATTGATATTGTGCGTGTATGCAGGCTGGAGTCGTAACTACCCAGGCAGCCGAACGAGAGACCATTCTTTCACGCTTGCATGGATTGCCTGAATGCTCCCGATCTGAAAGTTGCTTAAACGACAGTTTACGAATGGTACAAGATGTCTGGAAACGAACACACTCGGAGGAGCGACCAGCTGAGTGGACCGACTTGAGGATGGCTGCATCAAGGGCCATTAGTATATATGACTAAGTATTCAGAGTGGAGGTTCTGTTTCGTGGCGGCCAAATACTGCAGCCTTTATTGCCGTTTTACTGTTTTTATTATATTCATTCCTTGATATCCGCGCCATATACCGTTTCGTTTTGACAGGCATTTGGAAATTATCGAACTGAGCGGAACGCACGTGATTTTCGAACTCTGCTCAACCATCACTGGCAGCTCGCTCGCGCCGGGACTGCATCGATATCGCCTTTATTAGTTACCATTCGATGCTCTAATGATGCAGCCTTTTAGTGGAATAGGATGCTCGAACTGCAAGGATAGGTGCGATGTTAAGTCAGTCGCGTTTGTGACCACTTTTCAGACAGTCCACATCTACACATCTACAGGGGGAAGAAATGCGATAGATCTCGTCCGACATGCAGGCGATGCCATCGTACAGGTATTGAGTGTACAGGATATATCCCTCTAAGCACCCTCGGGCATGACGTATCTGACCCTAGGCCGACCACGAGATTCAGCCGAAACCTGTCCCGAGCCGGGCCTCCCTCAGCTACCAGCTCGTTATACTCGCCTAATAGCACCTCACCTACAACTTCTTTCTACTTGTCACCAAGCACAACAGTTCCCCCTTACACCCCGCCAGACACCCTTTTTGTTCCTCCAACCCGCGAGACGCCAAGCGCCGTTAATGCATCCTCGACCTTATTCTCGGAAAGCTGGTCAGATGCCCCGTTTTTTGGACCTTCTCACGCGAGGATCGAAGAATTAGACTCAGGACCGACCCCTGCTCGAATTGAGAAAACTCAAAACCTTCGTTCACAACCCGTCAATCGCCAGGCTCCCACTCCACCCCATGAAATGTGGAACCTACCAATTACTGAGGCCGCTTTGAGTACTAGTCTTGACCCCATGAGGGGATCAATACAGAGTCGCACTGTTAAGTCCATGACCTCGGGCCAGGCAAGTCTTTTCGATTCCCTATTTAGCCTTGCCCAACCCGGGGACAACTATTACAACCTATCAACCTCGACATATCAAGAGTTGAAGAGTCCAATTGGACATTTGCCATCCCCCAAATCAGAAAAAGATTGGGAAAGTTCCGATACCACACGGTATAATATTGAGAATAATCAAGACCCAGAGGGTGTCAGGGCAATCATGTGCAGAGCGTTAACTTTGGATTGTAATGTCGAGAGTAACTCGTTGCCGTTTATACTGGAATCCTGTGGGTGGTTACTGCTTCACGATTTCGATGATTGAAGCCCGTGCTGACAGCTCTAACAGATTCGATTTGGATTAGCCGAATGATATTTCAACCGCTTCGAGTTGCGCGAATAGGCAGGGAGTATGTTTTTCGGAAATACGCGCGAGGAGAACTTGCACGGTCGAAACTCATGCTAATCTCGCATGCCGTACGGATAGTCGCGAGGGACACTGAGTATGACGTAGATGATTTGCCACCCCTCGCCACGCTACGAGCCCAGATGTCTTGTGGGTACCTAATGGCTCATTCTACACGGGATTCGTCAGGGGAGTTGGAAATACGCACCACTTCAGATGCATTTGACCATTCGTACGAAGTAAGGTTTCCCTTGCTGTTATACACTCATTCTAACCTTGGGGTAATAGTTGATGTCCCTGTCTGTCAAGCTATTTCCATTGGAAGGTATCTTAACTATTATGCAGGCGGCGGCTCCTCTCTTCCGTCGCTGCTGCCCCGATCCACCTCATGAGCTAGTGCACCTCCCAAGTTTATTGTTACACGTCGATGTTAGCCTTCGATACTTCTCGACGGTTGACATTTTACTGAGCGCCCTCGCTAATCGGCCTATGTTTTTCCGATACAACGTTAGTTTTACATCAGAAGTAACCGAATCCATGATGAACATGGATAATCATCTCGGCTTACAATGGCTTTACGGAGTTCCCGACCGACTCGTCGTGACCCTGGCCCGCATAAACAGCTTACGGGAGGATTTTGGTATATGTACGGACGAAAAGATCATCCAAGAACTCGAATTGGAAATAGGAGGCTTTAAGTCAACGGTTGGAACATCGACCGAACCTATTTTATCTGTAGGGAGATTGATAGTTCAGGAGTGTTGGCGCCAAGCCGCCCTTGTCTATTTATATATGGCGAGTGTGCTACCGGTCCCTACATGGCTTGAACTAACGCATCATCACAGGGGTTATGTGGGGCCGATTCCGAGGATGTGCGAGTTACAATGGCCCACAGTTTGTTTATGAAGATTTTTAAGGATGCCAAACCGGGGCGACATCCTGATTTATTTTTGGTCCTTCCAATGGTTATTGTGGGTGCCTCCGTTACCCGCTCTCGAGTTACGCAATAACTTGTTTTCACCCTATTACCAGCTTGGGATCGCATCGCATTGTCCGGAGGATCGACTCTTGATCAGGCAGCGTATGATCAACCTTCCCGACTGCGCACGCCCGAGAACTCTAGGATACGAGATGGTGCAAATGCTAGAAGACATATGGGCCCAAACGGACTCTTCCGGCCGGGCTACGGTATGGTCCGATTTGCGACTGGCATGCTTGCGGGTGACGGGGGTGTAGGGGTTCTTTATCCAAGTATTCTGTAATTGTGACAGTGTGTTATTGCTTTTCCCTGTGTTGATATTTATATAGCTATCTCGTTTTGTTGCTATCGTATAATTGCTTTCAAGTTATTGTAATCTTGGGCTACATGTAGCGATTGTACAAACTAATCTGTTGAGATTTTTTTTGCAACCTGGTGCATATATGCACATAGGGGCTCAAACTAACGTACTTCTGCTAGTACGTGGGGAGCGCTAAAATATGATGGATTCTATATACCAGGTCGAAAATTAAATTTAAAGCGATTGTATCAGCCGTTCTGGATAGATCCAGCTGTAGAATGGGCGATCGCGAGCAAGGGCGTAAGAAATGTAATTAGCTGAGAAATTGTAAGGTTGGCTTAGTACGCTTATGGATACCCAGTGCATATGTCAATCACAGTAAGTCGGGAGTTCTCGATTAAGTTTCTTTTTATAACTGGTCGAAAAAATGTGGTAATCAAGCACGAGACAGCTGGAGGAAATCCTATCTACCCTAGATATCGATTTTTAGCTTTAGAAGGGAGTCCGTATGTTTTACAAGGCAGTGAACGGGGCAATCTATTCGAGAGAAAATAGGAGAATATGTACCTACAGAGAGAATCAAATACATAACAAAGTGTACATGTAGGAAGATTTGGCGTGCGTAGCACGCGTACGAAGGTACTCGTAGTTACACATAGTTTGCCGAATACAGGTATCCAACAGTATGTTGTACATGTGGGTATTTTTTCTGCTACAGTGGTGAAAGACCTGTCCCACAAGTGATGTATGGGTCAGTTCTCATAGCGAACGGGGGGGCGGTTGTGAGCTGAAATAGGCCGGATACGATCGAGCAGGAGGCGGTAACTAGCTAGGATTAATAAAAGAAAGTATAATATTATATGTCGATATCGAGAGGAAGAGCGACAAAACGTGAGTTTACATAGTCTCCCCAGGTAATTGGGCGACCCTCGGATGCAGCACCGTGCCAAAGGTGATTGAGAACGCAAATGAAATCGGCAGCTCTTGCAAGTAAGAGAGGTGCCAGCTTAAGAGAACGGGAGGCTTGTAGCTTAGCGTAAAAAATCGTGCGATGCTTCTCTTTCCGGGCAGCTGCGCCGGCCTTATGTTACGACAACACTCAGTTGAGACCTGTAGACCTGCAGGTTTAATAGAACTCACAATCAAACTTGGGATAAGCAAATGTCCCTCGAACTGGCTCCCCGAACACACTGTACTTGCCAATTGTGCCATTTGTCGCACAGCAGTTTGCACTCGCGGATCTGCCGAGTCCGCTCCACACATCCCCTGAACCACAGCGTTGGTCACTGACGATACATAACATTACCCAAACCAGTGAACTCACCATGTACATATAGATTAACACGGCCTGCCGCCAACACTCCAGAACGGCGAGCCTTACAACCCCGTTCGAGGAATCATCATCCTTGTCGGCGGTCGGCTGCCATTTTTGCAAATGTTCTTCTATTTCCAGTTGTTCCGGTCTGTTCGAATCTGCTTGCCCGTTCAGTCCCAAGGTGCGAGATGAGTTGATTTTGGCAAGTAAAAATACGATCATCGGGGGACAGCTATATATCCACTCTAGAATTTCGAACGATCCATCCCGAGGCCGATTTACATTGTGGAAGCTTGTATCGTAGTGGAGAAGAGGTACCGTCCCGAATATTAGTGCGGTAATTGTGTCGACAAATACGAATTGCGTGATTTCGAATCTCCTAAAGTGAAGCGCGTGGAGAGTCGATATGGCTGAATCCTTTGTCCATAATTCCGGAAACTTGGACGCTAGCTGTAGGAATATTGGCATACACCGCCTGTAGAGGGAGTAGCCTATCGAACTACTCAGCAACATAAACGTAAAAAGGGCAGTCTGTCAATAGGTTCAGTCAGATGGCTAGGATTTTACTCGGATAGCTCACAGTGTGAAGTGCGTCCAGGCGATTGGCGAGTTCCTCAATTCCTGTCAGGGGGTTGGGCGGGATGTTGGCAATCCGTTGATGCAAATCATGAATCCAAACGAAATAAGTCTGCCAGTCGGTGCGGTCAATTAATGCTTGCATAACCCTGGCTCCAATATACATTGCCAAACGGGTGTATTGCGAACCCTTGACGCGGTGGGTCAACACGATCTCAAGAGGAAAGGGGAGTGACTTGAAAGCAATTCGATGGGTAATCTGCGTGTCTAGAGAAACTCGGTTAACACGATACCTGAGTGTACGAGGGAAAAATTACATTGTATTACCACAAACTGTACCATATTCTCATGTTCCAGTGCTTCAGATCTAATCTCTATTGGCATTGAAATATTTTGCCTTCTGGGGACGTGTTCGGTACGCTGTTGACCATCCCACGTGCTCCATCGCGCGGTTGAGAAATATGTTCCCCCTAAATATGGGTCCCCCTAAACATTTTTATACAAATCAATCGCATTTAATTTAAGTACCAATACCGTCAATTCCTTACCGTCCAAATTATAGGATTTGGTGAGCACACCCCCTGAATGGCATCGGACACTGCCCCGCCAAGAGCGGAATAATTGGCCACCTGTTGCGACGCAGGCGTCCCTATAATTCCTAAATGCGGATATCCCAAGCAGTCGAAGCCCCCCTTTATGCACCTCTCACAGATTGGTTTCGTCTCGTCACATTTTTTCTTCCTGTTAGTTGTGGCAAAACGGCAGATAGCGTTATCAACATCATTAGCTCAAAGTACTACAATCAAGAACCAACCGTTGTTTACAAGTAAGACATCCACCCATGGACCGGTAAGGAATTTTCGCGATCATATAGCTAGTTATCTCTAGCCCAGCCCCTTGTAGAATATACAACGGATATCAATTAGCGATGAGATTACGATCACTTTGAGTTCTAGTAGGCACTGATAAGCACCCCTAGCTCGAGCACGAACAATCGATAACAACAAATAAAGTAAGGAATAAGGCAACCCAAGCTGCTAGAGGTAGCTACCAGGCATAGTTTGAGAGAGCTTTTTGAAACAACAGATCGGCAGTTTCGTTGCTGTAAGCTCAAGGCTGTGAAGGGATGCCGGTGGTTGAACGACTTCGGTTACGCAAAACGTAACAAGCTGTGATGCATGAGGCAGTGTATTTACAAGCGCTAGTTCCAAATTCCAAATTCCGTTACAAGATCAAGCCGGTTAGTTCATCACTGCTCCTCATGATCATAAGTCAATGAAACAGACATATATAGTATATTTGAACTCTCCCAATGAGATCCGCCACCTGAATTCTTAGTCAAAAGTTTTACCCGCCTCTTGCGTACACTTAGTGGTGTATTCGCACGATGGAACGCACCTTGGCTCTGACTAGTGCTCAGATGATGGCCGGCACCATTCACTTGACTCACCCCCAACACCCTGTCAGTCCGAGTCTCCCTTTTTCCGATAATTTGGATTCATGTACGTATATATGATTCCGGATGGGTCACTGAAAAGGTCGACAGACAATATTCAAATTTATTCTGGGTTCCTTCACATCAATATCTTCGTTCCATTGTACCGCTTGCTCGCTAGTCACTTGTAATTAGCCCTCAAAAAACCATTCGGATTGATTATGATAATCCAAATGTAATCACCAGCGACTATATATCGATCTCGCCGCTTTATAAAGTATTTTGATATTTTTCATTCCACAGGTATATATATATATACGTACCGGCATGTTTTGTTCTGGTTGTATGTGCATATGCACCTTATCCATAGCACCCGACCACATATATGTATTGCCACAACTTTATAGTGGAATCGGTTAAAATGCTAATTATAAACATAGTATAATCCATATGCATAGTCGTACCTTGGGAATTCAAAACTCCATTAGCCAAATGTAGCAGGAGCAAGAAAACAATACAATTACAAGCAGAATAAGCACGAGACAAGGGCATTGATGGCCAACCCTAGGCCTGACGTCCACAGAATGTGACGCTGGCGGATGCCGCTTGCTGTAAATCCATCGAATTTGAGTCTTAATAACCAGAAATGTATGGCTTGTCCCAAGACAAAATCCAGGATAACACATCTATATTACGAAGCGCACATCCCCGAATTACTACTAAAGCTATTATTCTATTTCGATTTCTGTCTTGGGATATCAGAATTACTCATGTGATTACAATAAACCAGGCCCGACGACGATTGGCTTGGTCTTTTGCAATTTGGAGATGGTGTCATCGTCCAATCCGAGGTGCGCCTTGAAAATCAAGAGTGTTAAATAAAGTAATTATTCATACCATGGATATCCATACCTTGACCATCTCAGGAGGCGAGAGCGCGAGCCACTGGTTAAGGCTGATATCTTCATAGAGATCCGATTTGAAGATTTCCAAAAACTTGACGGTAGTATTACCGATGTTTTCAACATAGTGGCCAAAGGACGGGGGAACGTAACCTGGTCGCTATATGCGTGAGTTTTTACCCGCTAAATATTAACGTGGCTTTACTTACCGATATCACCAGCTTGGTAGTTGAAGGTGCGAGCATTGCTCTCAGCGCCAAAGACAGTGATGCGCGCGTTACCCTCGCTTGAAAAGCAAGCGATCAATATCCAAGGGAGGAATTTCCAGACTTTCATTCGCTTACATGAAGAATGTCCACTCGGGCTGGGTAGGGTGCCACTATCAAATATTAAGCTAAAACCATCAATCCGGAGAGCAAAAGCAAATCATAACTCACATGGAGCTCACGCATGCCTCCGGGAACCACAGTAACTTCAGCCATCGAAATCGTCTTTGAAACATTGAAAGTCCTGGAATCCACTACTTTGACACTTCCTCCAGTTGTCTATATTCAAATCTTTGAGTGGAAATTCAGAACTGATGCAAGTACCCTCACATTAGTAGCAGCTGCTTTACTCGCTGCGAATGTGAACGGCAGGGGTACAGTTCCCTGAGGACTCTTCGGCTCCGTATCCTCAGCCGAACCCGTAGGCACTGCACTCTGGATCATGTAGAGCTCTCGAGCAGGAATATGGTCAAAGGCCGAGATGTTGACCTGGAAGTTCTTAGCAAGGACTTCTTTGGGGATGTGTGCTGTCCAGTCGGTCAGTTGGAATGTCGCATCTTCGCTAAATGTTCCGTTGTCGAGCACCTGATTCAAAATATTCAGCTCGCTAGGCGTCAATAAAGTTCTGGGTCACTCACAAGTAGGAATTCGCAGCCATCGGCAATATCGTTCAGGCCCTGGAGACCATGGGGGATACCAGCGGGGAAATACCACAAATCGCCAGGGTACTGAAACAATGGCTTAAGGAACCTGCATATATGCGGTATTATGCATACATACCACATCCCCAATGAAGTTTCGGCCCCCTTGATCCACAGAATTCACACGACAGCTTCCCTGTTAATATTGCCCTCACTGGTAAGCGGTGGCCAGTGTTCGGTCGTCACAAGACTTACAGCTAAAACATATGCCCACTACCATACCTGGAGTCAATACATGTACAATTCATGGCGTGAGGGGATTTAGAACGTACCTCTGCAGTGGTATGCCAGTGCATTTCGCTATGTCAATGTGGTTTGAAATCACTTCAACCAAAAGCAGTCTCTCAGGGTGCTCACCGAATCGCACCTGCCTTTAGGCGCATATTGACTCCTGCCATGGCCGTAGCGATGGGCATATCATGAACTGTGAAATTATGAATCAGCGATGATAAAAGGGATTGGGTCATGGCCACCAGTACCCACCATTTTGCTGTCTCGCCCATCCACCGTCTTGAAGCCGGTTGTGCGAAAGTCCCAGAGGCCATTTCACATTTTCACTATTCAATATTCCTTGTCAATTGCAAACCATAATATGCACAAAATCGACAGGAAACTTACATGGAGCCGCTGTCGGTGCTTGGTGGAGCTAAGAAGTCCGGACCTTCCCTATCCAACGGAATATTCTGGGGTCCTAGGATCGAACCGCCAGTGGTTCCGCGCTCGGGTACTGGGACACTATTCTGAAAATTTGACCAATAAGAGTAGTTTGGATCGTCGGAAGCGTATGCAACTGTCTGAGTAGACAAAACTGCGGAATTTGTAGAGCTAGGCGTGGTGACTGGAGAAATTTAAGTTGGAAGAGGAAACTCAATGGTTATACAAACATACCTTGAGATAGCGAAGATGCCGCAGGGGCTGCAGATGTATAAGACGCGAGAGCGACAAGGGAGGCGATAGCAAGTTGCAT
Source organism: Ceratobasidium theobromae (assembly GCA_037974915.1). Taxonomy (NCBI): domain Eukaryota; kingdom Fungi; phylum Basidiomycota; class Agaricomycetes; order Cantharellales; family Ceratobasidiaceae; genus Ceratobasidium; species Ceratobasidium theobromae. Next base: position 9,653 of record JBBBZN010000108.1, on the reverse strand, counting down.
GTTGATGGTGAGAAGTGGAAAGGAGCACACAGAAGGAACTAAGCTTGGGTTTCAGGTCGTTTCAGTCCGCCGTGCTTTATACTGTGCATTCTAATCATAGGCTTAGTGGGAAGGACTACAGTCATCAGTGTGACACACCGGCGCTGTTGCTAACGTAGTGAATGACCGAATAATTTACTATTTTGAGTGATCATAATGCGGATATCGTCTTCAAGGGGGCGGTCAGTGATGTCCCGCAGTTGCTATACCCGGTGGTCCCCGTGATAAGAATAGGATATCACTCTGGGGTTGAAGGTACGTAAGTTTATAGATAGCTAGACGGAGCCAATTCGGAAGTGCAGTTGGGTCTGTCCGAGGCTTACCTGTCCGTTCCCGATCAAATCCTGCCGGGCTTGAGGTTCCGGACAACCTCAGTGGTGGAAATAGGAACAGGTCAGAAATGTAAATGTGACTCTTGAGAACATTTTGGGCGATATTCGTGCCGAAAAGTGTGGGGTCTGCGGAAAGTTATCGTAAAGGGCTGCGGTTATCGGCCACCTACAATTAATGTTATCGCCCGCCAGTGAACAAAATGGCCAATTTGCGTCAGCACTTGCCACTGATGCGTTCGTGTGATAATTATTGTGAAATAGTCAAATCACTTTATCTAGCTCCTGTTTACTGTCAACCTCAACGGTACGATCTCGGTGCGGCAAGTGCCTGTTTGAATGCTTACATCAGCCGTGGAAGTGGTAAGGACACATCCAATTGCAACCGCAGTCTGCACTACGGTATACGTAGAACTTCCTATTTTTAATTTATCTGCGTTCCATGTTCGTCTTTATTACAGGCTCACATATCTAATTTATTTTGTGTAGGGTTATCCTATCGTAACCGAACACAAAGTTAAGTCACATGAATTTGGAATTCAAGCAATCATGGAAACAACCGCACTCATGATCAAGGGTGGAAATATAAAATTTAATATGACCGTCAATGTATAAATTACGTACCAGCTAACTGGGGCGTAAACAAAGGTGGATTCTACTAAACCTCACGAGATTAAAAATTTGTTAGGAGATCTAGAGTCGGAGATCCTGGGAAATTGTGTTCGTTGTAGGCCAAGTACGATCAAGTGGGGGTAACTATAATCAATAAAATGGGATATAACATTAAATATCAAGTGGAAGGGCGGCAAAACGTGAATTTATATAGTCTTCCCAGGTGATTGCGCGACCCTCGGATGCAGCGCCATGCCAAAGGTGGTTGAGAACGCAAATGGAATCGGCAGCTCTTACAAGTTTAAGTAGGGGAGGTGTTGGCTTAAGGGAAGCGGAAGCTTGTATCTTAGTGTAGAAAATCGCGCGATGCTTTTCTTTTTGGGCAACTACGCCAGCCTTAATAAGTCGCGATGACAGTTACTTGAGAATCCTTGAACCAGTGTGTTTAATGAAACTCACAATCAAGCATGAGATAAGCAAATGTCCCTCGAACTGGCTCCCCGAACACACTGTACTTGCCAATTGTGCCATTTGTCGCACAGCAGTTTGCACTCGCGGATCTGCCGAGTCCGCTCCACACATCCCCTGAACCACAGCGTTGGTCACTGACGATACATAACATTGCCTAAACCAATGAACTCACCATGTACATATAGATTAACACGGCCTGCCGCCAACACTCTAGAACGGCGAGCCTTACGACCCCGTTCGAGGAATCCTCATCCTTTTCGGTGGTCGGCTGCCATTTTTGCAAATGTTCTTCTATTTCCAGCTGTACCAGTCTATTCGAATCTGCTTGCCCGTTCGGTCCTAAAGTGCGGGATGAGTTGATTTTGGCAAGTAAAAATACGATCATCGGGGGACAGCTATATATCCGCTCTAGAAGTTCGGACGATCTATCTCGAGGCTGATTTACATCGTGGAAACTCGTGTCGTAGTGGAGAAGAGGTGCTATCCCGAATATTAGTGCGGTAATTGTGTCGACAAATACGAATTGCGTGATCTCGAATCTCCTAGCGTGGAGCGCGTGGAGAATCGATATGGCCGAATCCTTTGTCCATAATTCTGGAAACTTGAACGCTAGTTGAAGGAATGCTGGCGTACATCGCCTGTAGAACGAGTAACCCGTCGAACTCTTTAGTAAAATAAATGTGAAAAGGGCAGTCTGTCGGTAGGTTTTGGTGAGACCATGAGCCGAAATTTCCTCGGATAACTCACAGTATGGAGCGCATCAAGGCGAGTGGCGAGTTCTTCAATGCTTGTGAGGGGATCAACTGGGATATTAACAAGATTTTTATGGAAATCGTTGATCCAATCGATGTAGGTTTCCCAGTTTGTATCGTCAATCAAGGCTCGTAAAATCCTTGCTCCAATATACATTGCCAAACGGGTGTATCGTGACCTCTTGACACGACGGGCTAGTGCAGCTTCAAGGGGAAAAGGGAGAGACTTGAAAACGAGTTGATGGGTGACCTGCAAGTCTAAGGTACTTCGGTTAATACCGAGTTAGAATGCTGTAAGGAATGAATCACATTGTAATACTACAAATTGTTCCATATGCTCAAGTTCCAGCGCCTCGGATTGAATCTCCATTGGTAGTGAAATCTTCCGGCTCTTGAGGATACGCTCTATGCGCATTTGTCTACCCCAGCACTTCACGGCCGAAGTATCGGTTCCCTCTAAATACGAGGGCCCCTAAGAATATGATACGCATTAACTAGACTCGATACAGCTACTGGAGTCGTCAATTCCTTACCGTCCAAATTATGGGGTTCGGTGAACATACCCCGTGGATACTGCCGGTCGCTGACCTGTCAAAGCCAGACATATCTTCTATCTGTTGTTCTGCAGATGCTCCCGTAATCTCTAGATGTGGATATCCCAAACACTCAAAACCTCCGTTGTTGCATCTCTTGCAGACCGGTTTTGTCTCGTCGCATTTCTTCTTCCTGTGAATTATGGCGAAGTAGCGGGTAAGTCATTATCGCCGGCAGATCAAAACGTCACAGTCAAGAACCAACCGTCGTTTGCAAGTAAGGCATCCGCCTATGGACCGGTAGGAAATCATCGCGGACGAAAAGAGTAGGAAATCCTAGGTTGACGAATTGGTGACGGTAGCCAACCGACTCTCGCCTAGAACCTTGTGGAAGCCGGAGCTACGACTGCTATTAATACTAATACTGATACCGACTAGCGATGCAAGCGCTTTGATTCACAGGGGATCCAGGGACCTCAAGCTTTGTGATATACCGTGTCAGTGAGCCTCGACCGGGGTCGACAATAAGCAAAGTGCTAGGTGTAAGGAATAGAGCAATCCAAGATATTAGATACAGCGATTAGACATAGTTCAAGCGTTTTGAACACCGGATCAGCAGCAGTTGTAGTTGTGAGCTTGAGGCTGTAGAAGGAACGCAGTTTAGTTTCAAAGCACAACACGACCCAACAATCGCGAGGCAGTGCATGTTACCGCTTACGTTACAGGATCTGTTCAAAACGTTCAAAACAGTGCACATCCGGGCCGGCAGAAGCATTGGTAAATGTTCGTCTGCCTAGACTCGTTCAGCTCAGGAGTCACTAGTTCAAATACTGCACTCCTTAATATCCTAACAGGCACAGGCTTAACTTACACTAATATTAATATCAATGTTAGAGAAAGGAAAGTGAGACGTGAGGACGGGACATGACCCGAACATCCTCTGCAGCATGCGGGAGACGGTACAGTGTAGTGACAGTATGTATGGTAGCAATATATGTATGGGACGTAGTCAAATGTCTATCCCTCCACCGGCTAGGAACTCCAGGGCAGCTTGAAGACCTGTTAAGAACATGTGTGGTAGGTCAATGGAACAGCTGAAGCCTTGGAGAAATCTCCGGGCTCCTTGTGAACGGGGTGGAGCTTCAGGTGCTTGAGACATGTATACACTTGGCGCCCATCGAGTCTGGGTGCGACTCACAGAAGCTGCGCCATTGTTTGTGCCAGTCGAGGAGGTGCCGTTTGGCTCACGTGTCCTCACAATTGCAAGTTGCCATATGGGGACCCCGCAACTACAACCACCACCCCGGGGAACATGTGCGGACCGTAGGAATACTTACACACCACTAATTATAAGACGATAACACACATGCACAAAATATTACAAGATAGTATTCAACCGGACCACAGACGTACCCAACACGCGTATGAGATCTATATCTGGTGCTTTAATTTACGACACGGATCGCGTCCGGGTTTAGAGGTGTACATGTGCTACGAACTGCTATACTTATCTACAGTCTGAACCATATTCTCTTAGTATCGGTTAACCTTTTTTCGGCTTCAGCAAATACGCGGGAGCTTGTTTATGAATAATGCTAACGCGGACGACAGGAATTCGAACATCACTATGTTCGTTTATCCGATCCTTACAAACGTGTTACGCTACCTCAATATGTACGTGTTATAACTTATCCATACTTGTTTCGTACTAAATTTTCATCCACAAGTATGTCACCGCTGTTGGGAATATCGTCTGAAGAATCTACCCAAAGCGACTCATTGGGTTCTCATCTACTACCGTTAAAACAAGTAATTAGCCTTTATATGTGAGAGTTTCTGGTAAATCTTTGACAGTAGAGAAGCGTGTCTGACTACTACTTGAATAAGTGCTATTTTGCCAGGAGACTTGTCCAGACTAACGATAGATAAGCTGGACGAGGGGATCATTACCGTGTGCCATGTACACCGCATGAATACGCCAGCTTGATGGTAGTGGATTTTTGGTGAGTCACAGGTGTGAAATATATGGCCAATTGTGCGACAATGCTGAGTGCGCCGGGAACATGGCGTTGGTATAAATGGGAGCCGATAATTAATTCTTCTTGCTTGAATTCCCCCGAGCAATACGTAACTAATGAGAGCCTCATGCCCGTGTTTAAACTATACCGATGGTGATATTGCTTCGCTAGAATCAGCAGCGCGGGATAGCGGTGCGCGTATTTTCAAATTCCTGGCCATATGTTAACCTGATACAAGCCCGCAACCCCTTCCTCGAATACCAACTCTATCCTTGCCCCACCCATCAGCCGCAATAGTACCAACGTCATGCACTCGCATGCTAATCATAAAAGGGCCCCAAGCTCCTCCTTCACACCCTCGCCGCACAACTATTTCATTTCCCCTCCGGGATTATCCGACGACATGGCCACCCAACTAAAATCACCCACATCTGTCGCTGTTTCAACCCGTGGATCAGATTCGTCATTCGATAGTTTAAAATCGTTAACGGATGCAGGCATCCGGGCACCTATATCACCTCGCTGGTCATCCCACGAACAACCGAATCTGTATAGCTCGCGCCAAGGAGCGACATATCATGACATGGAGCCTGCACCACCATTTCAATCCGAGTCTAGTTTATGTAGGTAGAATGTGTTCCCATGACTTTACTGACCCATAGTGTTGACTTGCAGCAACTCTGCACACTGAGAAAGAGCTACCGCCAATCCCAAGCTATTCAGAGATCCAGGCGGATACCTCCTTTAGAGGTGATGGGCGGCTGGACGTTTTATTTGACCACCGATTGTCAAATGTGCTACCAGAATCGTATGGGGCACCAGTGTACGAGGTTGGAATCGACGAGACTGGATTTCTTCATGCACCCCGTATGAATATCAATATTATGATAGTTGGGAGCAGAGGTAAGCCACCACCTCTATAAAGCCAAGGCAGAATCCTTACTGCATATTTTTAGGTGATGTACAACCTTATCTTGCTCTCGGTCAGCGACTACAGCGATACGGGCATAGTGTTCGCCTCTCGACACATGAAACATTCCGAAAACTTGTCAACGATGCTGGCCTTCGATTCTACAACATCGGAGGCGACCCCCATGAGCTGATGAGCTATATGGTCCGTAACCCGGGGCTCATACCCGGTTTTGAGAGCTTGAGAAACGGCGATATTTCCAAAAAGCGGAAGATGGTAGCTGAGGTACGTGGGCGCACATAACCCAATAGTACAGCTCTAAATTTTTGTAGATCCTTGAAGGATGTTTCCAATCATGTTTTGCCCCCGATAAAGGCTCAGAGGAGGATTCCGGGTTCGTTGCGGACGCAATTATTTCAAACCCGCCGACTTTCGCACATATTCATTGCGCCGAGGCTCTTGGTATTCCTCTTCTCTTATCCTTCAGTGAGTTAAATCTAGCTAAGCACAAGAGTTAGCGCCATCTCTAATCAATCATGTCAAGCCATGCCGTGGTGTCCTACCGCTGCATTCCCGCACCCACTGGTCAATGTCAAGCAGAGCGAGGACACAGAACCGAAACTGGTTAACTACTACTCTTACAGTTTGGTGGAGCTGATGACGTGGCAAGGGTATATAAACTATATGAATACGGCCACGCAATTATTTTTCTGATCATGATTGGTCCTGCTCAGGCTTGGGCGCACAATCAACAAATTCCGGATGAAGCGTCTGGGATTGGATTATCTCTCTACCGCCTCGGCAGTTGGGATGATCGAACGGTGCGCTATACCTTGGACATATTGTCTTTCTCCTGCGCTCGTTCCAAAACCCAAGGACTGGATGTCGCATATAGGTATATTTTATGGCATGACCGTTCACGTGCAACCCACTGAGAACCCCCTTCAGATGTGGTTGGTTTTTACTTTCTGGATTTAGCCAGCGGCTATCAGCCCCCGGACGATCTGGTCAGATTTCTTAGGGCAGGACCGCCGCCGATCTACGTTGGGTAAGGTGATATTTTGTAGTCGCATTATGCTCACGACTGACGACTTGCATTCTACCTAGGTTCGGTTCTATCGTATTAGATAACCCCGAACAAGTTACAAGTTAATGCTCGTCAATATATCTTCTCAACTCCTCTGACCTTTTATTAGTGGCTGTTCTGTCAGGTATTGCCCAAGCAGGGGTTCGGGCCATTATTTCGCCAGGTTGGGGTGGCCTCGACGCAGACATGATTAAGGCTGCAGGCCCTTATGTCTTTGCTCTCGGAAACGTCCCACATGATTGGTTATTTCAGCATGTCAGTGCTGTCTGTCATCACGGTGGGGCAGGGACGACGGCAATCGGACTCAAGTGCGGCAAGCCCACGATCATTGTTCCGTTTTTTGGTGATCAGGTATGACATGCACTTCTCCGCACTTGTGGACCTTGAGCTCATATATTGGCTTTAGCCATGGTGGGCGGCACAAATTGCACGTCAAGGCGCTGGCCCCCCGCCACTTAATCCCAAGAAGCTGACGGCCGAGGCAATGGCGAGCGCTATTCGGATCGCGTTGTCCCCTAATACATCGAAGGGTGCTCAAATATTAGGTGAAATGATTAAGAAAGAGGTAAACGTAAATGTATGCTTGGTGTTCTGAGGCACACTTACATGAAATTGACAGGATGGTGTGCAAAATGGGGTGGAATCATTTCACCGTCATACGCCACTGCTTGACATGAGGTATGGATGCACAATATTATCGGTAGGAACGATAACTCAAATTATGATATCTAGGTGCGACCTAGATCCAGGCCGCGTGGCATCTTGGTACTCTCCCAAGCTCAAAATGCGTATGAGCGCATTTGCGGCTCAGGTGCTCGCAGAAGAGGGCTATATCAAACTCAAAAAGCTAAAGCTATATCGTGAGCCACCCGTATACACCTACACTAACGTTCTAGAGTATAACATTTGTTATAACCATGCAGGATCACGAGAGTACTATCCTCATGTTGGGCCGTCAGACCCAGTTACTGGGGCAATTCCACCTGCGATCAAAATTTTGAACGACTTTAGCCGAGGAGTCGCCAAGCTACCGTCAGAACCTGTCAGGGGCGTAGCTCAGATGCTATCGGCTACAACGTTTGGTCCGTGCAAGGCATCATGTGTACGACAAAAACCAATCTACTTTACTTTTGTAGGTGTCCAAAGTACGCTGAAGGGTGCTTCAGAAGGACTGTACAATGTCCCAAAGCTGTATGGCAGCAGAGTGCGAGAGCACAAGGAGGTAAAAGGTCTTGGCTCAGGTTTGGCCCAAGGAACCAAAGTACGTTATTTGGATTTTTCGATCGACTCGGAGATAACGATTGCGCTAATGTACAGAGTTTGGTTATGGGCACATATGACGGTATACATGATTTATTCGCAGCCCCCGTACAGGGATATAAGGAAAACGTAAAGATTTATTTGGATTTCTCTCATGTTTCTAATCATCTGGATTAGGGTATGCTAGGTGCTGTAGCTGGCGTTGGTGTTGGGGGTAAGTGTTGGCATTAGAACCTTGCCTAATGCATGGAAATAACCTTTACCCAAATAGCTATGAATGCCACGACAAAGCCCCTTGCTGGGGTATTACAATTTGTTTCTATGCCTCTGGAGGGAACAGCTAAGAATATGCGCTCACTGGCATACAAACCCTTTGACAAGGACCGAATTACAGCTCGATATGCAGAAGGTATATTGGCCACCAAGTGTGCTAGTCAGCGAGAGCGAGAAGTAGTAATCACTGCATTTGTGGAGCGTAGGGGAGCTTCTAAGTTGAAGCGGAAAGGAAAGGGGAAAGCAGTTTAGCATGTCTGACGGGTGGATTTTACCCTCGGTACGATGTTATTGATGCTCACAATTTGATGTTAGTTCTCGATTACAACTGGCTATATATAGTACTATACGCATGTATATTTACGCGATTTTTCTTTGTTGACACTGTCATAGAATTTATTTAGTGATGAAGTCGATTGCATTCTTTCCAAGCTCGAGGCGACTTCTCAATCTCATATATCCGCTGCCCTAATGACTAAGCGATAATGGACCCAATATAGAAGCGGTTATAATAATAAATACCTATGTAATGATCAGCCGTGAAAGATGAAACTGGAAGCGATCATGACAATCCCCGCAATCATATATTCAATACCCATAGTCTAGCTAGGAGTACATCCTTGGGTTTTAGTACTGGTCTGATCTAACATCACTGGTAAGAAACGACTATTATATGGTTAGGAGGACACCTTCGAGTTGGTGCAATTAGTACTAGTTCCTGTATGCCCCGCCACCAGCTGCAGGCCTATAGCATTCGGCCGCCCAATGACCAAGCTTCCCGCAATTGTAATACCGGGAGCTCGAATTTGATTTACGGTTTGTATGAACATCCGCACGAGAGCTCACATTGACGTGTCCGGAATTATTAGGTCTGGACCGGTGCTTGTTTGGCTGGGTTGCTCTGCTGTTGTCCTCGATATATCGATATCAACGGTAGTGTGCCTCAGCCATTGGACGTGGGATTAGGGCGCATTTGCTCTCGAAGTGAGCGCTCGTTCTTGTTCCCTTGGTTGAATTAGAGGTAGCTCATATGAACACTTGGGCAAAGGCATCCCAAGATAGAGGGATGAGTGTTTTGAGTTTAGAACACCTGCTAGCTAGTAATTTAGCAAATTTAAACGTGATGTACGTACAAAGAACCGCATTTTAACTGGCTTTGCAAAGATCAAATTAAAATATGTCTTGGTGGATCAAAAATTCAGGGCTTAGGCGGCACGTTATGCCTAATTTAATTGTTGCGCCGAGTCGAGACCGCGTAACCTAATCATAACATCGGAATACAGTACTCAATAAACCTTGCAATAGTAGATCCTGAAACACGTGTACGTCAATCAAGTTTCATGAAAATGATCGCAGGGCGGAAGAAAGC
>JBBBZN010000107.1:0-53216 GCA_037974915.1 Ceratobasidium theobromae | reverse complement strand
AGCAGACGAGTTCCTTCAAGCCGACATCCCGCCCGACAGATTGTCGGCAGGCGAGGTCATTTCTGATACCCTATCTTTAGCGATCAAATTACTGGTTCTCCCGACACATCACTATATTTTGTCCGTTACAGTGTACTTATGATGATGTTCCTATTATGTATACATTCAATTACGTATTGCCCCCCTTTCGATTGGATGTGGACGGCACTCGGGTCTTATGGGGTGGCGAAATCATGCCCTCTGGAACGTCTTTGCCTGGAATAATTATTTCGTCGCTGCCCTTCTCGTTACGCTTGCGCTTCCCAAGCTTCGGACCACGAGCACTCGATGAGACATTCGATGGATTACGCGAAGGAGGTATATCGATCTCCTCCTCGTCTGAATGCTGGTCGGGTGGCGATGGCGTCCTTCTATCCAACACACTCGTCGTAGTCGTATCGCCAAGAGAAAGTGAAGATGTTGGCACTCCTCCTGGCTGCGACTGACTCCACTCGGTGCTACTCTCAAGATCTCGATGAGCTTGAGATGCACTGGGCTGTGGGGTGGATGTCGAGACGTTCATGTCCTGGATAATCGGCGTGGGCGGTTGCGAGGAGAGTGACTGCTTGACCGACCACTCCAAATCCTCTTCTTGCTCCTTCTGCCAAAGCTCTTCGCAGTGCTCCAATGCATCTGCCGCATATTTCCGATCGTGTTCCGTTGTCCCATGGAGAGGAATAGCCTTGAATTCCCCAGTGGAAAGCGGATCTTTGTATGAGCAAAAGATATAACTGTCGTCGTTGAGATCGTCATCAAAGCGATCGTACGGAGCGTCCTTCGCCAGCATGTGAGGCTCGCCTAGCACGCGTAGTCGCCCGGTCAACAGGTCCTTGTGATTCGGCCCATCGTGTAAGCTTTTGATCACCGGATGAAACGATCGCTTCCTCAACGGCTCCCCTTTATGTACGAATTCACCCCGACGATGAGCAATCAAAGAGAGTCCGTGCATCGCATTCGCACGACTTTCAGCTGCGTTCCGCCCATAGCTAAAGATTGGGTTGAACCGTGTCATGTGTTCATAAATCTCGCACAATTCTGTGAACGGTTAGTTTGAACTTCTCACAACTTGGAGACCCATACATACCCTCTGTAGATTCCCCAAGTTGTCCGATCCATATAATCTTCTTTTCGGTTGGTACTGAAGTAAGAAGAAATGAGCGCTGATCATTCGGTAACCATAACACATTGACCTACCTTGTCCCTGGACCCCCTTTGCGTAAGTCGAGATGATATCGGCGTAGATCTCTCGCGTTTCGAGCTGCAGGTTCAGAAGGTCCGAATCAAATAGTCCATCTTCATGAGCCATACGCATTGCGTCGGCATATCCATCCTCCATCGCGTCCTTCTGTGCTCCCGCTCTCGCAAGAATCAATGCGACTCGAAATATAAATGCGTCCTATGAGAACACATACATCAATACGCTCACGATAATCTTCGTCCTACTTACTTTTAGGGTTGCAACATGATTGGCCATACCTGTCAGGGCGATCTCTGCCGCAAAAGCGTTCGATGGTGATACAATGCTTTCTCCAAAGTCGATAATCGCCTGCCGGAGCACTTGGCGCTGGATGGAGATCTCGTGTAGCGTTTCAGCCATTTTCTGAACACACGAAATTAATCCAGAGTCGAGTTTTTGGCTTGGAAGATTGGAATGTTTTCGGATCTGGAGCAAGTAGAAGTTGTGGGGTAAGAAGGTACAGAACCTCTCGTTGAAAACAATATGGCCAGGATTAATGCGGCGCATGACCTGACTGATTGGTTCCAGGTCGTTTACATGCGGTCCAGAGCCCTTTTTCTTGCCATCAGACTTTGGAATTCCCTTGGGGAACGCATCAGAGATAGTCTTGCCCACATCTTCGATTTCGTCCTTCCGGTGCTTCTTTCCCATCCTTTGTATTGTACTCGCCTCGTTCTTGGGCTTGTGCGGTCCTCGAGCCTCTCCGGTTTCTCCCTCGTAATCATCGCCGTCGTCGCCATCGTCGTCGCCATCATTATCTTCCATCTCATCCTCGTCCTCGTCCTCGTCCTCATCTTCCTCGCCCACGTCGTCGCCCTCGTCACTCTTGCTCTTGCTCTTGCCCTTGCCCGTCTCCTCATCCTCGCCCTGGCTCTCTTCGTCCACAATAATCTCCGCGCTCTTAACTTTGCGCCGAGTTGGCTTCGTTTTGTTCGTCTTCGGCTCAACTACTGTCCCAGCAGATATCTCTTTCCCCTTCGCCGCCTTTTTCTGCGCCGCCGATGGTTCACCCACTTTCGCGGGATCATCATTCTCGCGTTGCGACGCCTGCTCGAGCCGCGCACTTCGTCTTATGCCAGAGTTGAGAGCCGGAGTCATCTCTACGTCCTGGATAACCGGTTCTACACCTTGGTCGCCAACCGTGGAAGATAACTCGTCCGGGAGAGGTGGATTCATCGATTCCCACCAGGCAGTCTCGCCTCTCGCTTTTGCGAGTTTCCGCGTGATGGTCAAGAGAAACCGTGCTGCAGAAACATTGAGCATCATTCGTGGGAGGATTTGCGTACGCATTTCTTCGGTGAAGAGGCCATAACCCACGACCCCATTGATCGTTTGCATCCTTTTGTTCGCGCTCTCACGCCAGCCAAGACACCACAGAGCATAGTTCGAGCGCTGCCACCATTGCGAAGGCAGGATGCGCATGCACGGATGGTCCGCCTTAATTTTGTCGGCAGTTGGCCCATTCTCCGCAAAAACCGAGTTCTTGATTTTCTCCCGCCCTTTTTGGAACTCGCGCGACATCTCGCTTGCGTTTCCGAATGGCCATTGCAGTCGAGTGCCGATGTCAGATAGAATTTCGAATTTAGCACTTGCACCCCTATTCGCGTTGCATTTTCCACGCAAGACAGATAATTCGGTGTTGAAATAGGAATCAGAATCGTCGAATGCAGCTTGTAGGCGCTTGTCCAAAAGAATATCCATCGCCTACAAAATGATGAGCTTCGTTGAGATACAGGAGATGGAAAACATACCACAGTTAATTGCGCCTCGCGGCATCCAAATGCAGGAGTGTTTATACACTGTTGGATGATTTGATGCAGCCCACGAGTTTGACCGTACCAGTTGTTTACGTTACGAATCGCACTGACTCCATGCGTTCCAACGGTCCACTGTAGCTGCCATTCGTCCTCGAGCATTTCGAGCTACCATTGACGATCAATGGGATTGCTAAAATCCGACAATAGCTTTCACTTACCGCCCATAAACCCGCTGACTCGGATGCGCTCTTTGCATGTGACAGAAATCGCCCCATCATCGAGCGTGTCGGCAGAATGCCATAGCGAAAGAAGCGATTGCAATCGCTACCCTCCTCGCTGAGCGGAAGATTGGCGTACACACGAATTGAACACGCCCAGCGACGGCTGTACTCATTAGCATCGTTAAAAAGGTCCGCAAACTTGAGATATGTTTTGCGAAGGGCGATAATATAACTGTCGGACTGAAAATCGATATTCGTCTGCTTATCGTATCCAGCCGCCTTCAACTGGTCCTCGAGAATTCGTTCAAACTTTCGCAAACCCTCCTCCTCGTATCTGTTCAGCAGCCCGGGGACTTTCTGCTCGCCGTGGTGCAACTCTGTCCAATGTGTCACCGCTGATGGATCGCCTTCACTAGTAACTGGTTGCGCATTTCTGCAGTGGACATAGTTCTCGGCGTCAGTTAGTCCGCGACCCCGTGCGACGTTGGCAAGCTATTTTAAAGTTTTGTTAGTTCGTAACTGTGGAATATACCTACGTACTCTTAATAAAACGAGACAACCAAGCCAAAATTGAATTATCCACGGCCCAGCATAATCGCGTCGCATCTTCTCCGTGTAAGAGTCGTGCATTATATTGTTCAGAACCCACAGCAGCGCATGGGTATCAACGACCATTTCGTTCAGCACTGGGTGGGCCATCAACTGGTGGCAGGCCGTTTCAGACAGCTGGCCGCTTATCTTAACCTTCGCTGGCTTTTTACGGCCCTTTGAAGCCGGTTCCGAGGCTCCTGCACCTGCGGGATTGGTGAGCGGGTCTTCACGCTCGGCTAGAACAGATTCGCGCTCTTTGTGCCAGCGATTGAGACCAGCGATTCGATCGGGTACTGTTTTCTGGGCGATCCAATCGGCGATCGTGCGTTCCTGAGCCTCAGCGAGTGTCCAAAGCCTCTCACCGGCTCGAGGAGCTTGGTTTGGCCGTGAATCTTGGTTCTCGGCCAACCATATAAGGACATGCGGCGGGATGGTGTCTGGCAAATGTCATATCAGCACAGCGCAGACAATTTAGGAAAACGTACCTTTATATACTTCTACTACGTAAGTCATTTTGGCCACTTGCTTGTTGAGGTGGGACCACATGGACTCGTAATCAGCCTCTTCGTCGCGTCGAGCCATCAAGGCGATTTGTTCGGCAGCGATTCGCAGCTTGTCGGATGCTCGAAGCATTGCGTGGATACGGTGATTACCGTTGACAAGTGTAGCCAGCCGCTTATGCTCGCGGTATTCGTCGAGCTCCTTGCGCATCGCAGCAAGGTCGTTGTCGCTTAGAACCACGTTATTATTCGTAAGACGGAAAAGCTGCGTTTCGAGCTCCTGCTCGCGAGCTGCATTGGCGCTTTTGAGCGCGAATGGAGGAATAGGCGACTCAGGATCGCTTGGTTTTGCCTGACCCATTTGCACAATGAGTTCCGGTTCCAGTAGGTCAGGCGACACCGTGATGTAAATCGGGGACTCGCGGTCTCTTTTGCCACCGCTCGCAAAGACCTCGGCTAACTTTGCGATGTGCTGCTCGTCCAGCGGACGCGGGTTCGCGCGCTCGTTTGGGTCGCTGTTGAGATTGATGCAGCCGAGGACTTCACCAGGGCCGATAAATCGTAGGACCGCAAAGCCGATCAACCAATTACTGATCTCAGCGGCACGCTCGATTTCGTCCTGTCCAGCTTTCCGACCTTCACTGGCTAAATTCTGAAGCTCCTTCTCCGCGCGTTCCCACTGTTCCGGGGCTTTAATCTATCGAGATACAGCTGAGTACAATGATTATCTTCTGGTTAGACACGTACCTGGAATTGCTCGGTTGTACTAGGTTTGACCTCCTCCTTTTCGCTCTTGCGACGTTTCCCGAGCGCCTTCTTACTCGAGCCTGGCGCGTCTGATGGCACCTCAGACACATCAGTCATAGGCAGGCTCGTCGCTTGACTTGCTGGCGTGTTTACCGGGTCGTCTGTGGCTTTTTGCTGCAGCGGTGGCTTGTAAATCAGCGCTAACGAGCTTGAGCCACTGGATCATATTACCTTTCCCTTGGCAGATGACTTTCTAGGCGGCATTGATCGTTTGATTCAGTAAAATATGAAAAAGAATTCGATATTGTATCGAGATGAGGCAGTATTTGAGAAGTTGTCGTGGTTGAATTCGAAAGAAATCAACGTGTTTGGAATTTTACGTCAATGGAAACTTTGATTAGATAATTATCCTTTAAAGGGACTGTTATGTATATATATGTAACGCTGAGCTATCCAGTGAGTAGTCTCATGTTGATCTTTCGTTGGGTGTCAAACATTTTACAAGCACATTCGCGCACAATATGAACGACTAAGAACTTGGCTGTCGGAAGTTGCGTTGAGCCTTGGCTATATGCTGAGAAATGCGCATATACTGGTAAATCCAGTAAGTGAGCTTGTTTACAACACCGATTTGGCATTACTTAGATTCCCTGCCGATCGCTGTTGCTTACTCAAAGATATAAGTTTTCGAGCGTCGACCTTATGCTCTGAATTTCGAACTGCTTACATAATCACTCGTCCGCCGGATTCTCCAGCATGCAAGCTGACATGCGGATACACTGATCACCAGATGCTCAGTGGTTGTACATTGTCCTGCGTATCTACACCTGCCAAGAAGGCCACTACTTGCCTGCTCATTTTCTGTTGCGCTGTCAGAGATCCAGCAGCGAGGTTTTTCAAGATAATTGTATTCATCAGCCTGAAAATCGAGACAACAAGCCAGATTGCACGATCAAAAACAGCACTCATTTCATGACAATAATTAGACAGCAGTGCAAACTTAGCGCTCGCTAGGTAATAACCTTGTCTGCCGGAGATCAGGCAGGTACAGCTGCTTACGTAACCACTCGCCCGCTGGAAAGTCCGGCAGGCGAGGTCGCTTACATAATCACTCGCCCGCTGGACTTTCTGGTGGGCGAGTTGCTTACATAAGCACTCGCGCGCTGGAGACTCCAGCGTGCGAGCCGTACCTCGCCTGCCGACATTTCGGTAGGCGAGTTGTATTACCTATGCTTTCGCCCACTGTCAGTGAGCTACACCTGCATCTTGAACTCGCCTGCTGGATTGTCGGCAGGCGAGGTGATCTGGTCGACGCCAATATATGCGACCTCGCCTGCCGACAATCCGTCGAGCGGGGTGCCGGTTTGAGAGAACTCGCCCGCCGGATTGTCGGCAGGCGAGGTAGGTGATCGGTGGTGATACACGTGACCTCGCCGGTCGATAGTCCACAGGGAGGGATAGTTGGCACCTACAACTCGCCCGCCGGATTGTCAGCAGGCGAGGTGATCGGATCGATGCCGATACATTCGACCTCGCCTGCCGACAATTCGTCTGTCGGGGTCTTGGCTTGAGAGAACTCGCCCGCCGGATTGTCGGCGGGCGAGGTGATCTGGTCGACGTCAATATATGCGACCTCGCCTGCCGACAATCCGTCGGGCGGGATCTCGGCTTGAAGGAACTCGCCTGCCGGATTGTCGGCGGGCGAGGTGATTTGGTCGATGCCAGTATATGCGACCTCACCTGCCGACAACACTGTCCATTCTGTGGCCCTCAGTGTCGAGTGTATACCTTGTCCATTGAATTTCGAGCAGATGAAGTCATTGGCCAGATTTTCGATACGCTATACCATGAAAGGCAGGCGCCCATTCTCTTTCGTCTATAAAATTGCACAGGAGCCTCAACGCTTCATCTGCTACCACCACCACATTCAATACGTAGCATTAAATGGTATTCCCCGGTACTCTTGAACAGCGCCTTGCTCGTTACTGGGAGGACGTTGAGGAGGCTCATGAAGAGCTACTCCGCAACCGGAACCGTGCGCACAGCCGGCGCGTCATTCTCCGCATCTCGACCGTGTCTTTACGGTGCCGCCGCATTGCTCGTGCACGTAGGCGGTATCTCAACCACGAGATCTCTGCCGAGCAACTATTGCAGGCGATTGCTGAAATTGAAGCTCAGCTCGCAGAGGACATTGCGCTCCTTGATACGCGTTTGGCAGATGAACTTGCCAGTGCGCTGGCAAGTTTTTCAGCTGATATGGAACATTTACCTTGGTATGTGAATCAATGCTCTTTGTGACTTGTTTTCTTACCACATCTCTAGGTTTTATGGCGTTGAGGACCATATTTAGCTGTTTCTCTTTGTAATTCGTCTTCAGTAGTAGGAACAATCAGGTATCTTGAATGTTTTAATGTATTTTGTAAATATTTGTATTTATCGTGCAAAAAGCAACTCTAAATTGGTATTGTGACATCACCGCATCAGTAGTTTCCTTTTTTTTACTTTCAAAGCTGTATTTTTTATCGTTCAATGCATGTCTTTTAGGGTATCATATGGTCAACAGCTGGGATCTCACTACCATAATTTTCTATGCTATCTCTTGCATTTTCTGGTGCGCATATATGTACATTTTATGGCTGTATATAAATTTCTTTAGATTATTAAATCTATGGATCACATACAACTCTTTAGAACTGCCCAAGTTTCGCCTCCAATCCAAAACATTACTTGCAACTTAATTTATTCTAGATCAATTAATATATGCGAGTCAATACTGGGAGTACCAATATCCTCCAGAGTGCCCACTTGGTACAGCAGCACTTGGGGGTACTGGGAGCTGACGCTCCCAGTACCCCCAAGTGCTGCTTGAACAAAGTAGGCACTCGTGAGGAGGTTGACACTCCCAGTGTGAGGACCAGGAATACATTGAATACCCCTGGTTTACAAATGTCACAAATTTAATCACTGTACACATATGAAGTATCAAAATTTTATTATACTGTTCTTCCTAGTCCATCTTATTATAAGCATGACTACACAGAGTTCAAAGTATTATATGTATAAAATTGAATCAGTGAGTCAAGTCATTTAATTCTGTCTCCAGTATAATAAACATAGTCACCTCAAAACATTGAAACACTTACATATTTTACCTCCAAATTTGATTGATTTATGAGACTTCTATTTACTTCTATACATAGGGTACCCAAAAAATCACATTTAGCAAACTTCTCAGGCATCTGAGACTATATCCAAGCTAACACATTGTGCCATTCATACCCACCTACATGACACAAAAATTGAAAAATTATATCTCAACAAATATCAAAGATTTTAATATGTTTCTTACACACATTTACATGTAAAATACACCTAAATAACATACAACAAACACCTAAAGCATAACATAAAAACCTACAAAAAAAACGCTCACCACCCCCCTGAGCACCAGATCAATTATTAGGCTCATTTGTTGTTTGGGCACTTCACCATTCTGTAAGTGCCAAAGTGCGAGTCTAACGAATATCTTGGCGGTCAGGGTGCTAATATACACTGCACCAATGATCTCGACCAAGATATCAGAGGTGGGCATTAATTATGGAAGTCACCCTGACCTCAAAAATGTTGGTGGTCAGGGTTGATTAAACACAACTTGTCAACTCTGTTACTATTTTGGTGGTAAGGGTTGCTCATGCTTACCATCCCAGCCACCAAATTTTGAAATTGTAAGTGTCAATGCATTGTTATATTCCAGAAAAGTTATTGCTAAGAGGAAATTTTTGACAGTTTGAGAGGTTTTATATCTGGTAACACAAAGGCAAACCTATTCCAACAAGTGTGAGCTGGTAACAGGAGTGCCAACCTCCCCCTGAGTGCCCACTTTGTACAGTAGCACTTGGGAGCACAGGGAGCTGACGCTCCCAGCACTCCCAAGTGCTGCTTGAACAGAGTAGGCACTCGTGGGGATGTTAACACTCCTGGAATGAGGCTCAGGGATATATCTTTGATACACAAATAGCAAAGTAAAATGCTATACACATGATTTTATAGTTTTTTCTTCAAAGGATCTCTGTGATCACAATCTCACAAGCATAATCACAAGGTACTTGAAATCCCTATATCATAATCCTACATTAATACCACCAGCACACCTTTAGGCCAGTTATAGAATCAAAAAGAGAATATTCATTCAAATATCTCCCAAAATCCCTACAGACCTTGATGATTCTTGTGATTTTTACATACTTGTATAAGTAATATACATTAATATCATACATAAAAAGCATCTGAAGCCTAAAATTCTTTACCTAAACATAAATCTATTCTCACATACACACCTACCTCCCTAGTACCAAAATTGAAAAGTCATATCTTCATAAATACCAAACATTTTAACATGATTCATACACACTTCTACAGCTAAAATACACCTAAATACCATACAATAAACACCTAGAGCATAACATAAAAACCTAGAAAAAAAACGCTCACCCCCCCCCTGAGCACCAGATCAAATAGTAGGAGACAGTGACTGTTCACTATTTATATCCAGAGTATCTTCCACCCAGTTAGAGCAATGCTACAAGGCAAGGTTCCCTGGTAGAGTGAAAATACTGTCTGAATACTAGCTGAGACTGGCTATAGATACTAAGTTACCCTGTCTTCCTAATCACTTGGTACCAATCTTACTGATAAGTATTGCCAATGTCACAGTCAGTGTCTCACTTGGTGGAGAGCTGCTGAGTGAGCTGTTGGACTTCTTAAGGCAAGATGTGTGGTACACTGGTGTGATGTGGAAGTAAGTAAAGGGTGATATTCATGGGCTCACAGGGCCTTCTTTTATACCCTGCAATGGGGCATGAGTCAATGCTACCTAAGGAGTCATCTAAAGGACCTAGTGACTCCAAGGGGAGTAAGTCTGACTGTCAGAGCTGAGTGAGTCAGACTTTATGACTGGGAGCAATGACTCAGAAGGACTGTAAGGCCAAGTCAGAAAATTGTAAAATACATGTGAGTCAATGCACAGAGTGTGTGCCACCAGATAGCATGTTTCCCCTTGAGAATCCATAAGCTGGATGAGGAGAAAAGGGAGATTTACTGTAAAATAGGGGCTAAACAGTAAATCAATGCGATCTCAGTGAATACAACTTGCGCGTACATAGTAAAAATATAAAAATAAAGCTAAGAAGCAGGGCTATCTACTGCATTTGAGACCAAGCCGATCGGTTCAGCCGTTGTGGAGATATTAAACAAACGATTTATGCTTAAAATTCCGACTGGTGGCTAGAACTTGATATGTCTACCAAATATTGAGATTAAATGGTAAAAATATAAGAAAAATATCAGCAAGTGTGTCAAATGGTGTAGAAGATAGTCGCATATAGAAAAGGAACAGAAAATGGCCATCTCAGACACAAAAAAGGAGAATATTTACTGAATTTTGAGAATTCAGTAATTAAATTGAGACACAAGTCATGCAGCCTAGATTTGTAAGACTGGAAGTTAAGTTATGTATATGAAAAATGCCAATATCCATAACAGTCGCAGCACAGACCGCGCGCCCCTTCCAAGAACCTTGGGAGAGGACCGCCCCCCAAGAGGGATGCCCCCAAGGCGACGACCACACCGGCTGCTGCTGGATCGTCTGGTGGCGCGAAACCCTCGGGCAGAAAGCACAAGGCGAGCGGAGCGGATACTTCCAAGGCACAGAAAAAGAAGCCAAAGAAGAATTAAGCTCGGTAAGCCGAAACATTAAGTACAGGCACCCGGATACTTACCCTGACCTGCTCCTAGATATCCCTGAGTCTTGCGTCAGGAAAAATCATGTGAGCTATTTTGGTCAAATAAGCGCTATTAGCACTACTTAAAACATTATCTATTCCCCCCCTTTTATTAGCACCTAATTAGCACCATGGATTCCTATTAGAACAAGGTGTTCTCATTGGAACCACCTATTCCTGTTGGAACTGTGTGTTCTCTTTAGAACCACATGCACGCATTAGAAATGTGTATTTTTATCCTAATTTCTGTTCATATTAGGGTCATGTAGTCTCATAAATATTTTCCATTTATGGTGTATTTACAAAACACAAAAATCATAAATAAATGGACTGGGCAAGTTAGTGGCTGACTAGTGTGGGCACAGCACAGACGAGGGGCAGGTACGTGGGCAAGTGCACAAGGGTGGGGTCAGCGCAGGTAAACAGGGGGGCAATGGGTGAGGATGCAGGCAAATGGGTGGTCAAGCGTGTGGCGTGAGAGGACGAGTGTGAGAGCGAGGGCAGGTAAACCATAGTGGGTACACAAATGGACGGGTGACGCGGGCGCGAGTGGGTTAGCAACGGAGCAGACAGGGGGACGGGCAAGGGCATACCGGCAGGGACAAGCAGGCCATGAGCCACGCGGGTGAGGGGGGTGCGAGTGTGTGAGTGCGTGTGCGTGGTGAGCAAGTACGCGGGCGCAAGCAAGGGACGGAGGGAGCCGCGCAGGCGAGCAAGGAATCATGCGGACAGGCGAGCACCGGAGGGCGAGGGCGGAGATCGGGTGGCGATCGGGCGTGTGCGGGTGTGCGTGCGAGTGCATGCGCAAGTGGGAGGGTGCAAGAGCGAGCATGTGCGCGAGCGCCGGAGTGCACAGGGAGCGAGTACGCAGGCGCATAGTGAGCGAGGGCCAGCGCGAGAGTGCGGGTCGGGTGCGGGCGGGCGGGTAGTCGATGAGCCACGGAGGCGGGCAGGCGAATGGTTGGCGGCCGAACGCGGGGGCGAGTGCGTGAACGGACGAGTGCGCGTGCGAGGGCGAGGCACACGTAAATGGATATACGATGCGGTAAGCGACGGAGAGGGCGGGTGGACGGGCGGGTACGTACCAGCGTGGACGAGCGCACGGCCGCGACGCTAGTGTTGCGCGATCGTGCGCGATCAAGCGCGATGTAAGCGGGGGGTGACTCAGGATGGACCGGGTTGCTTACCTCGGTCGTTCAACCCTGCGATCGCTGCGATCGGCGGGATTGATGGCAGGCGAGGGGAGAGGGAGGGTCAGGGTGGTGGTGGCAAGGGATGGGAGCAAGCACAGTGATTGGTGCGCTGTTAAATCGCACATTATGTAAGCAACTCGGGGATCTTAACACTGACTGTGCCCGAGTCCCCACATTACCCCCCCAAGTCCAACTGACCTGCCCTGAATCCATGGGTTGTGAGATCCAAGGGATCTGTGGGTCTTATTTGAGCTAATAAGTGAGCCGTATTCTAATAAAACATTCACAATCTAAATGGTGCTAATTCTCTATTCCCATTGCAAATTAGAACTAATAATCACGTCCCAACCCAAGTTAGCACTAATTTGTTATTCCAATTCTAATTGAAATTTTGATTTTTCCTGACGTTGGGCGGTGGCATATTTGGTAAGTATTGCGAATGATCTTGACAAGTCAATCGCTCAATGTAGATCTGGCATCCACATTGGTCCAGGTATCTCGGGTTTCTTTGACTCTCCTGTAAATGGTAGACAAACTCTGTATGATCTCCTTGCCGGCATCAATTTTGGTGCCGGTCTTAAATATATGTTTCCTCGTGGTATTTCCTACGAGCTTCCGATCAACACCTATAATGACTGGGCAAACAGTGTGAGATGGAAATTTCAACTGCGAGAGGAAAATCAAAAGGACTTTGATCCAGAATTAATGATCCGCACAGGTAAAATTGCGGATCCAGCGCCTCAATATATTGAGAATGGCCTGAGACTTGGTAAAATTGTGCTAATAAAACAGCTCAATTCTATCAAAGATCAAGTTGTACACCATAAGCTTCCTAGTGCGGTGCATCAACTAAAGGCTTGCGAGTTTCTTACAGGATATAATTTGATTCTCGTTCCTTCGGATAAAAACTTAGGATGTGCGCTTATTACTAAGGACTGGTTCATTGAGCAAGCAATGGCTCACCTGGCAAACCCCAACTCGTACAGAAAAGTATCGCAGGAGGAGGCTTTCCAAATCATAAGTGAGCAAGCATTAGCCTGCAAAGCACTCAGCAATCACCCTTATGTCGCTCCGAGAGACATAGACGGTAAAATCCTTGAATTTACACAAAAATCCAAGTGGGTGACACATATTGCTGATAGACTAGAGATTGAACCACATAAGGTATTGCAATCTACCCCGCGATTTTACATCATTCCTAAGATCCATAAATTGCCCTGGAAAGGTAGACCCATCATACCTGCACATAGTGCAGTGCATTCACCAGTTGCCAAACTCGCGTCTAAGATGCTTAAACCTTTAGTCGAACGCCAACCTTACATCATACACGGAAGTAAGGATTTCGTCAAAAAGGTTAGTCAGATCAGTTGGTTCCTGGAGGAGCAATCCTCTATCTTCATCATCGGCGGAGACATTGAAGCCTATTATCCTAATGTACCAAAGGGAAAGGCTTCTCAAGTCGTTAAAGATATGATGGAAGCGGACCCCAGACAGGAAGAAGCCCATTTTGGCTCATTCTTTGATGAATGCCTGGATGCTGCTGATCAGACCATCGTAATGAGATTTCAGGACGACTGGTACGTACAAACTGATGGACTCTCCATGGGCGTTGCACACGCCCCTGACATGGCGAATCTATACGGTAGTTTCTACGAAAATCAGATCATCCCCTCCATAGAAGGTTTACTCTACTATGGCAGGTACATTGATGACGTGTTCTTTGTGATTAAAGTGCCAAGTGCTGATATCGCGCTTAATTGCTGTAAAAAGCTCGTCATTGAGGGAGTCTCTATAGTGTGGGAAACACTGAAACAGTATGGTGTTTTTCTTGACCTGCGGCTTTGGGTGGGAGTTAACTCCCTGGAATTCAAGCCCCATGTTAAGATCAGCAACCACCTAGAACGTGTTCCTTGGATTTCAGCCCATCCCCTAGACGTTAAGAAGGGGACATTCATGGGCGAGTTATCCCACATCACAACCCTATGTAGTGACAGTGTCCTATACTACGAGGCCTGTGAAGACCTGAGGAGTCTTTACATGTGCCGGGGTTACCCTGCGAATCTGGTAAGAAGTTGGTATAGTACATATGCCAAGCCTTTTTGGGAAGACCGCTTGAGAGACCGGCCCCTACCGAAAGATGTTCAGGTCTTAAGATCAACCTTCAACCCGATTTGGGAACATGTGAACATCGCGTCCATGCAAGAGACTGTCATGTCTCAATGGGATAAAGACCTTACATTTGGTCGGCTTGGCGGCGTCGCCAACCTCCCTGAGAACATGACCGTGCCACTTATTGTGAGCCGCAAGAGACTGCCAAACCTGGGCGATCTCACCGCGAATTTGCGTAAAAAAGTCTTAGCGTATAAAGACATCTCTGAAGAACTCGGAGAAGAATTCCTGGACGCATGGAAACCCTAACCTAACTGTAAGTAATTACAGTTATTATCTATACACCGTTGAGATCGTTACTCAACGTCACCCCTTCACCCCACAGTATCCTACCTAACCTCTAACCAAGGTTCAGGGTCTTCCATGGCTGTGTGTTGTGGCTGTGTGATTTGTCATTGTTGGATGGATTGGCATTACGTGTGATAAGTTGTGTGATTATGTAATTAGTCTTATGTAAGAGGGCCTAGGCCCCTTACATAAGACTTCAGCGCTTATGGTATTGGTTCCATAGTTTAGCCGAGACCGAAGATGTTCCGGTATCTCAGCTAGATAGCTGAAGCTCGGCCGCCGAGTGCGAGCTTCTTTTCCTTGGCGTGATTAAGCGATAAGGTACGGACCAATGGTAAGGTTGCGATAACGGATTTCGGATATCCGCTCGCCGAGGGCATACGTGTCGCCCTTGTCCCCCGCGCACCCCACACTGCCTCGGGTGCATATTTAAGCCACGACCCACTGAAGAGTTGACCAAGTCAATGAAACCTTTCGCACTTAAACAGTAAGTAAGGTTTGGGATTAGGCAGTTTAAATAGTTAGTTAGCAACAATGTACACTCGGGGCGCTTCGCGCCCCTCGCACTCACTCCACAGTATCCCATACCTAACTCCTAACCAGGGTTCAGGGTCTTCCTGTGTGGCTGTGTGATTACGTGTGATATTGGATTGGCGGTATTGTGTGATTATGTAATTAGTCTTATGTCAGCAGGTCTAGACCCCTTACGTAAGACTTCGGTGTTTATGGTAATTGATCAGTTGATTAGCCAAGATCCGAGGATGTTCCGGTATCTCGGCTAGTTATCAGAAGCTCGGCCATGTGTGCAGGCTTCTTTTCTTGGTGTGATTAAGCGGATAAGAATCAACCAATGGTAAGGTTGTGATAGCAGATTTCAGATATCCGCTTGCCAAGGGCATACATGTTGCCCCTGTCCCCCACACACCCCACACTGCCACAGGTGAATATATAAGACATGAGCCACTGAAGAGTTCGATCATTCGAACGAAACCCCATGCACCTAAACAGTAAGTAGGGTTTGGCATGGCAGTTAGTTTAGATAGTAGTCGCCCAATGTACCATCCGGGGCCTCCCATGCTTGTTCCTCGCATGGTCGGCCCCTTCCCCAATTACCAGAAAATTCGTGCGCATCGAATGGTATAAATTGCAAGTTGTAATTCTCAGCAGTTGTCAAGACACAGCACGTTTAGACTAATATTTAGTGATTCATCACATCTTGCCTTTGCCACTTGGGTCTCTTACTATATAAATACTGGTCCTAACTCAAATCCTCCTAAGGCCTTTTGTCACCTTAGTAAGTAAAATCCTTACTCTGTTTGCCCCATGCCCCTGGTTGCCCTGTTTGTCCCTTTGAGGGATTAGATAATTGTTTTAATTTCTTCAGAGGCTTGGGTTTGACAGACCATGATTGTTAGAACAGATTGATTAAAATACAAAACAATTAGACCACCTATCACCAAGTACAAGATCCCAACATTCAACATAAATGGAACCCCAAAGAGAAATGTGTAATAGGGTTGGGTGAAATGGAAATTTTCCATGAAGATCTGGTGGAACCCAGAAAAGCAACTTGTCATTATTAGTAATAGCCCATCCATCATTATTGAAAGCCCAACAACTAGCAAAAATGAACTTGGCAGATTCAACTTGTGCAGAACCCAGTTTGGGTGCAACTGAGCAAGCAAATTCAGTACCTTCTACAAACTGGCCAACAGTGGTCTGTGGGTCCCACACCCGGATCGCCTTATCCCAGGAGCCAGAGACGATGCGAGTGCCATTGGGAGAGAACGCCACCGACCTGACTGCTTCTGTATGGCCTTCAAATGGACCTGCTGTGGCGGAACCGGTCTGCGAGTCCCACACCCGGATCGTCTTATCTGCGGAGCCAGAGACAATGCGAGTGCCATTGGGAGAGAACGCCACCGACCTGACTGCTTCTGTATGGCCTTCAAATGGACCTGCTGTGGCGGAACCGGTCTGCGAGTCCCACACCCAGATCGTCTTATCTGAGGAGCCAGAGACGATGCGAGTGCCGTCGGGAGAGAATGCCACCGACAAGACCGCTTCTGTATGGCCTTCGAATGGACCTGCTGGAGTGGAACCGGTCTGCGAGTCCCACACCCGGATCGTCTTATCTGAGGAGCCAGAGACGATGCGAGTGCCGTCAGGAGAGAACGCCACCGACGTGACTGATGCTGTATGGCCCTCGAATGGACCTGCTGTGGCGGAACCGGTCTGCGAGTCCCACACCCGGATCGTCTTATCTGCAGAGCCAGAGACGATGCGAGTGCCGTCGGGAGAGAACGCCACCGACAAGACCAATGCTGTATGGCCTTCGAATGGACCTGCGGCGGCGGAACTGGTCTGCGAGTCCCACACCCGGATCGCCCCATCCCAGGAGCCAGAGACGATGCGAGTGCCGTCGGGAGAGAACGCCACCGACGTGACCAATGCTGTATGGCCTTCGAATGGACCTGCTGCGGCGGAACCGGTCTGCGAGTCCCACACCCGGATCGTCTTATCTGAGGAGCCAGAGACGATGCGAGTGCCGTCGGGAGAGAATGCCACCGACCAGACTCCTTCTGTATGGCCTTCGAATGGACCTGCTGGAGTGGAACCGGTCTGCGAGTCCCACACTCGGATCGTCTTATCGTAGGAGCCAGAGACAATGCGAGTGCCGTCGGGAGAGAATGCCACCGAAAAGACTGGTTTTGTATGGTCCTCGAATAGACCTGCTGCAGCGGAACCGGTCTGCGAGTCCCGCACCCAGATCGTGTTATCGTAGGAGCCAGAGACAATGCGAGTGCCGTCGGGAGAGAATGCCACCGACATGACCGCTTCTGTATGGCCTTCGAATGGACCTGCTGCAGTGGAACCGGTCTGCGAGTCCCACACTCGGATCGTCTTATCTGCGGAGCCAGAGACAATGCGAGTGCCGTCGGGAGAGAATGCCACCGACAAGACCGCTTCTGTATGGCCTTCGAATGGACCTGCTGGAGTGGAACCGGTCTGCGAGTCCCACACCCGGATCGTCTTATCTGCGGAGCCAGAGACAATGCGAGTGCTGTCGGGAGAGAATGCCACCGACCAGACCGCTTCTGTATGGCCTTCGAATGAACCTGCTGGAGTGGAACCGGTCTGCGAGTCCCACACCCTGATCGTCTTATCTGCGGAGCCAGAGACAATGCGAGTGCCGTCGGGAGAGAATGCCACCGACATGACCGCTTCTGTATGGCCTTCAAATGGACCTGCTGCAGCAGAACCAGTCTGCGAGTCCCACACCCGGATTGTGTTATCTGCGGAGCCAGAGACGATGCGAGTGCCGTCAGGAGAGAATGCCACCGAAAAGACCGTGGATGTATGGCCTTTGAATGGACCAGCGACGATGGCGCCAGTTTGCGAGTCCCTCACCCAAACAGAATTGCCCTCGGCAGTGACTATGCGATCGCCATCGGGGGAGAAAGCAGATTCATTAATTGCATTGGCTCCGTGCCAGATCGCAAGCGCAGCTCCTTCCCTTTTGTTGATAATTGTTCCCTTCACGTCCATCAACCCTCGAGTGCGTTCCCAGTAGCATTTATACACTGAGCTTGACTTTGGACAGAGTGGTAGTGCAGAGATATAGATATGGGGTGTGCTCTGCGAGCATGGACTGGCAGTGAACGTGGTCACAAAGTTGCGCGCGTCGCCCGTTTGCTTCTGAATATCGCCTAGTCCATTGTTTTTCTAGTTTACCTCAGCATCGAAATTGACAAGATTTAATTGCTTAACTCACTGATAGCCAGTTTTGCACTTGAAGCAACATACTTGCACCCACACCGATACACCTTTTCAGGTTGAGAACCTCCATCCAGAACAACAATCTCTGGGATAAAAATTCATCCAGCATCGTGGAGAGTGGGGCAGAGGACACAGCGGCAGGGGAAGGGGAAGAGGAAGGGGAAGGGGAAGCAGGGGCTTGTTGTATATGTTCGCTCCAGTACCGACATGCATAGAAAAGGGAGGGAGATATGGCTTTTTCTGCTCGATCATCCAGATCGGGGACGTGCTTATCGAGAACAAATGATGATTCGAGGTTGCAAATATTAAACTTTAGGTCCTTCATCACTTCAAAGCAACGCCGCGCCAGGAATTCACTATGTTCGGGCTCGTCGCAATGGAACCTTTCCGATCCCGAGCGTGAATGGTCGAGCAAGTAGTCGGGGAAAGAGGCATGGAGAGTTGACACAACTTCGCTACCCTCGGACACGTGCAACACTGACCGCAGAGGTTGTAGCGCCAGGGAAACTTGGTCGTACGTGAGCTCGAGTACCGAGCTCACAGTCTTCACAGTCATTGGTTCTCTTGCACAAACTGCCGTCCATAGTACCCGGCGCATGTTCTCCAATTCACTCTCCTCCAAGCGTTTGTCAAAGGCCATGGAAAGAACGGTGTGGTATAATTGGTCTAGTTCTTCGTATTGTTTGCCCGAACCTCCCTTGGGACGCTCAACCTTTGTCATAAGCATGGTTTTGAGACGAGCAGCGGAATCGACGGGGATGTCGTCGGGAAAGATGTAGCGAGCAACGGTGGCGGCATAAATGAATAACCTCCCCGAGTTCCGCGCCAACCGCTCGATCTGACGCTTTTTGGGAGGCGGACGCATGGGACTAAGGACCTCGGTCAAGTACTTCTGGATGTCTCGCTCCACGAGATCCCGTTCGACATCGTGCAGGTACATCAACGCGGGTGGAATCCCTTCTGGCGAGGTCATCTTGTCATGGATAACAGGCTCCGGTCGACTGGTCACAAAGAACTTGAGCGGTAGATTCGGGGCAAATTTGAGAAGCATCTCGAGCATCAGTCGAACACCAGATTTGTTCCCGCACTCGTCCAGCGCATCGATCACGACCACAACCCCTTTGGAGATTTCCGCCTTCGATTTCGAAAGAGGTTCCTGTAAAAGTTCCTTAAACTGTAGGACTATATTCTGTCCGCCGACCTCTGGGTTTTCACTCAGGGCTTGGTGAAGTGCGGACCGAAATGGGGGAGAGCATTGGGCAAGCTGGTGTGCAATCGTCGGCACGATTCGACTAAAGTCGCTGCACGAGGACGAAGTCCGAGAGCAAAAAAAGCTAGCCCCGAGTTGGTTGTTCTTCTCGAGCCACTCGCATAGACTATACGCGAGAGTCGTCTTGCCCGTCCCCGCCATGCCGCTCATCCAGAACACCTTGGCGCCGTTAGGGTTTTGTACCCATTTCCGAAGATCTTCTTGAACCTTTTCACGCGTTTCGGCAGTGCATCCGCGCCGTTTGATTGCTGTTGAATAACTCGAGTTGTATTTCGCATCTGTGACCGTAGACAAACCCCCTAGTAGCGACATCTAGGGTGGGAAGTCAGAATGAATCTGGGCAGAGCAAGTCCAACGCCTACGCACTTCTTGCTGCTTGTTCACCTTGCTCAACGTTCGAAGGCCAATATCGTTCTTCTTGCGCATCAGGCTCAACCTCTAATCATAAGCTAGACACCGACCTGTAACTCCTGGAACAACCTCTCGATCTCCCTATAACACTTGATGACGTCGTCCTGGTCTTCTCTCGACTCCAGTAATCGCTTTCCCTTGCTACGACCCCGTTTCTGGGCGATGTGTGAGACTTGAGTCTCGATAGACCTGTGCAAAGCATAAGCGGTAGAAGATATGTGGGATTAGTGGCTACTTACCGAACAATCCCTGTAATTGTGTCGTCATTTGCCTCGGCTGGGCTAAGCTCGTTCATATATCGACTCAGAGTGTTGGCCATGCCTTCGAATCGAGAAGCAAGGTCTGCGTAGTCTTGATGGTTCCCTGCCGCAGCCTATACGCGAACCAAGTCAGAAGGTATTGGTCAGCAGTCTCGCCAAAAATCACGCATGCGCACCTGAATGATATCGAGACACCCGACCAATCCGGCGACGGCAGATTTGAGAGGAGGAAATGCATCAGAGCTGCTTTCAAGTAGCCGCAAAGTAGTCTCGAGCGTAGTCCATGCTGTCTGGCCGGTCGCCTTGGCCTTGTTAGAACCGGCAGTCTTTTTTATCCAGTTTTTAATATTTTGGGGGAGGTCCCAAGTGTTGCGCGGCCTAGTCTGTGGGTCAGAGGGGCGTGATAATAGACTGCCCATGTCGCTCTAGGTGGTGGCGGGGGTGGGCTCGAGGTTTCCAAGGGCATGATGTAGCTATAGCGTAGAACAGATGGACATGCGGCCGCGCTAACCTGAAGGTCTAGCCACTTGCATTGAAATGTTGATGGGCGCAAGACAGGTACTGAGGTCTGGGCTCAACAGTCGCTTTCCATGTTCACAAAAGCATCGCAGTTCCCCCATTGCGCGAAACCACCGCTTTCTATGAATGACCGAATCAAATGACTCGAGTATGGTGGTCGGTCGGTGTAACATATCATAAGTGAGAAAATTCAAATTCGTTTTAGCGCCAGTGTATATGTCGTGCACAGATGTAGACTAGGATGTCCTGACGCGCAATTTCGTTATGGCAAGCACTGAGAGGGAGGAGGCATATGTGCTCGAGGTTGGCGTTATTGGAAGCAAGGTGTATCGAGCGTGGATAGGTGTTCAGAGTAATGTACTTGGCGTGTGATCATGAACTAATAAGCTTATTAAGTTTACATATGTGATACGTGTTAGTTGGGGGACAATGAGTTGTGCGCGTCGTTGCGAGAGATCGGACACGCTCGACGCGTCTGCTTTTGAAGCGCGCGGGTAATTTGGGCGTGAGCTGCTCGAACAGCGAATTAAAATGCTTAAATGCGGCCAGATTCTAGCATCATGTTCGTTAAATCCTTTTTGTCACAATTTAGGGGTGTAATATAGTTATTAGAATTGTTCTAAGCTCCGGTTCTCATATTCAGCCCTCAAAAATGACGAACCGGGATTTGTCGATGTCGCGATCGCACAGCGGCATTGATGCTTAGTCATGCAAACTTCAGCAAATCAGTCGCGTGATCTTCCATTGCTTACGACCTTGTGCATCCGCTGCTAATAATTCGATTGGTGCGTTCGGAATAGGATATGATCCTACCAGTTCTCTGCCTAACTTGTAGGACTCTAGAATCCGCCGTGTCTTTCAAGGTGCGCCATAATTTAGATTCCGTCCGTGTTTCTCAGTACAATATGTTCCAGCGCACAAAAACTCGTTCCCCCGGAGTCATTATAGGTGTTCCTCGGACGACGATTACAAGCGAACGCCTTTAACCTGAGATAGGGGCGGGTGATGGACCGGGTACGTCTGTTTCTAACCTGATATGATGCTGTTTGAAGTTCACCGTCCAGTGTCGCCGTAAGTTTTACTCTTTGGGTTTCCACATGTCGGTTAAGTGTTGAGGACAGTCATCCTTAGCACTCAAACTCAACCAGAATGTCGCGCAATGTAAAGCTGGTATGTCCTAGTCAATCTCACTCGCAAGCTGACACTTTGCATAGAAAGAGGTCAAGTTGGCCAGTCTCAAGTTTGCGAATTGGCGAAGTCCGCCAGAAACTGGTCCCGGGCCCGGGGCACCTCCACCCGAAGGCCAGGCCCCTCTCCCTCCCAATGTAAGTCCTGGGCCAGGTCGTAACGCGGTTAACCTTTTTACCAGCCCCCAGCCCCTCCGCCAATCGCCCCGCTCGCTGGCCCAGGAAATCCAAATCCGAATTTACTTCCGTTTGATTTTTTTAGACGCCAGGATGCAATCGAGCGTTTGGCCAATGATAAGCCTGGAGGGGAGTTGGCGGGCGATGCTACGGTGTGGAGACTCTATCTGGAAGAAGCAGCCGAACACGATGAAGAATTGGTCAAGGGCCGACACCAAAGCCTCGACATGCTATTACTATTTGTGCGTTCGAAACTCGCTAGATGTAATTCTGACTTATCCACAGGCCCCCCTGTTCTCTGCCATTTTAACCGCATTTCTTATCGAGTCCAAGAACCTGTTGCAACTGGACCCCGCCGATGAGTCTGTCGCCCTCTTGAAGATGATTGCCGAGTCCCAGCGCCGAGTCGAACTTGGACTTCCTGCACAAGACTTTAACGTTGATTCTGCAGATGATTTTAAACCCTCTCATATATCTCGCTGGATAAACGGCATTTGGTTCGCGTCGCTCGCTCTTTCTCTGTCGGCCGCGCTGGTTGCTATGTTGGGAAAAGAATGACTCACCCCGTATCTCACCAGGCGTCCTCGGCCTCCTCGCAGCCATGCGCTGACCCCGTCACTCCAGGATATGCGGGCGCTTTTGTGGCTCGCGAACAATGCCCGTGATCCCGCCATCGTCGAGTGTTCGTTCCAAGCCCTCGCTGGGTTGCATGTCCCCACGCAGCCCACGACTTCATCTACTCGCTCCGATGCTCACGCCGATATGCTGCCGATGCAACTTGACCAACAAATAATCTCACAGCGCTTTGATAGGCTGCTGGAGAATCCCGCTGAACTGGCAACTGCAGGCGGGGCGAACATCATGTCACAATATACACTGGCCATATCCAAGTTGGTGGCGTACTTGGAGAAACATTATACTGGGAGGAGCCAAGGCAAGGAAGCAGCCGGAATACAGGCCAAAATGGATGCCAACCGAGAAGATGTGGGCAACTTGTCAATTCATTTGGTTCGATTTTTCGTTCATGCTCTTGCCTCACACTGACATGTTGTTTCGCAGCCCGACTCTGTTGTTACGCGGCCGCTGGATATTATCGAACGTTTGTGGAGTCCCGAGAGCCCGGCATTCCCGTCGGACGTTTATGCGGCGTTTCTTACCAGCGAGTTTACGATTCTTCAGGTCGCGGCCAAAAGTGGAGCCAACGTCGAGTCGATGCACGAACTACCCTCTACTGGTCCAAACAGCTTATTTCTCGATAGATCTACGGCGCTGAATCACATTATCGACATGGTCGAGACAGAATCCAATGTCGACTTCGACAATTCTCAAATTCTAAACCTCTAGGCTTACCGACAAGCCATGGCTTGCGCCACCGCCATGCTTTGGGTCCATTCAAAGAGCGACGCTCCGATGCGATATTTGATGCTCAAGATGCTACTCAAAGTCATGTCTGTTGTGTCCATGTGCGATGCGCTTAATACAAATGCGCCGACTTATCTCCAACAACTTCACCCCCCTGTCATTATTCCCTTGCTCAATGCCGTCGAATGCTGATTTGAAGCCACGGACCTCAACACGGGCCTTCTAGCCGGGTTTATTTCGTTGATGCACATGAACGTCCAGGCGCAAAACGAGTCGCCTCTCCAGCTACACCGCTCCGTTGTCCAGGCAATTGGTTGTCGGGTTTGGATTGATGACTGATTTAGGCGATAGTATGTTTATCGATGCGGAGGGTAGATTTGTTGAGGACACTACATATATATAATGTGTATATTCCCTGGTACGTATTTTGTATTCGCAATTTCAATGGACATTTTATGATTTCGGTCTTTTCTTCCGTCGCAGTGGGGTGCCCGGGTTTATAGTCCCGCCAACTGATAAAATGACGTCATTAATTAACCAAATTTGCTTGCATGGTGATCCCGTGGCGACTCATGAGCTAAGCGCCGGTCCAACGTCTCCGCAACGGCTGCTTGATTTTCTGAATCTCTCCACGACCACGACGGGCATGTCTGGCATCCCAGAGCCTCCGGTTAGCTTTTCATTGGCTCGAATCCAATATATCAACTTGTTGAGCCGAAGGATGTTAAACTCAGCGCATTGAGATTCGCCAATTGGCGATAAACACCAAATGCTCCTCCACCACCTCCTTCCCCTCCGCCCAGCTTTGTAAATACTCGGCCTGGATTATACAAGGCATGGCTTATTTAATATCTTCCATGGATTATATGGTGACCTTGCCGGTGCTAGGTCTCATCATATGGGATCTTCCAGTACGTCGATGGTTCTGGAAACCTTGCAACAATTGGAGCTACGACCGAGCCGGTTACTTTTGGAATCGGCAGAAATATTGTTTCTACAGAGGTACGTAAAACCAACGCATGTAGGTTACTTAATCTTACACGACATTCAGGTCCCGCACAAGAGGCAGCCTCGCGTCGTCCGGCATCAAAATTCCTCCCAATTTGTTAGCTGCAGTAATTCACAAAAAGACATGATTTTGGATGCAGTGAAAGGTGCCGAGGATTATTCCCAGCAGGCTACCGACTATTTAGAGCAAGTGAACAGCGGCACAGATCTTTACACGACCTGGTTCGGGGAGTATGACCTGGTCAGAGTTAGCAAAGTGGCCAGTCACTTCAAAGCAATTGCTGGAAAAGCTACAGTCGACCTACGATTGCTCGCCCTCAGAGTGCAGTGGTGCTAGTACGTTTGCATATGTTTACCCTACCCAACTAGGGAAGGTTTACCTTCGTGCAGCCTTCTGGAATGCTCCCGTATGATTAACCCAATCACTTTTATTGTATATCTAGAGAAACTGACAGTGATTAATACAGAGCTGGGACTAACTCGAAGGCCGGAACCATGGTTCATAAACAAACTCATTTCGACGAGTGAGGTGGCACAAGGGACCATGCATATGGTCAATGTGGTTGCTGGGAACTTGCGCAGAAGGACCCAAACACAACTGTTGTGAATGGAGATCTGGATAGTGAGTAATTTGTGGAGAACAACCCTTTCCACTCGTGAAGGAACTGTGTTGCTATATATCACTTATTGATATCCTGTAGTTAATACGTTAATACATTAGTGGTTTGGGTTTTCTTTGTGGTCAGTGTATAAGGCTGTTTAGCTTGCGCTACTGCCTGTCCTCCCTCGCCTACATGATCTTGTAATTTGGCCAATCAGGCAGATGATATCATATCGATTCCAATGCATGCAACCCTGCCCAATAATAAATACCGATACCATGCTCACCAGTATAATTCCCGCCCATCTCCTACTTCTCGGCTGTTAAGCCACTCTAGTTTTGGGGTTGACTATGCTCTGTAGTCAATGGACTCAGAACAGGAGGTGCAATATGACGAGACATACCAGGACAGGGATTCATTGTAACTGTACGTCGCAAGGGCAATAATGAGTGACAATGATTTCATCGAAATTCCTGCAAGGAATCATACGTACGAGGGCCAGGTGGATAATAAGTATGGATATATAACACTTCAAGCATACTTGCGAACCTGGCAGGGAGCATTGTTGTGTCCTTTTGGATTCATTGACACACTTTGCTGGACTATCAACGTCATCTCATTGAATGCGATCTAGCGTGGAGTGAAAATAGGTACTGTATGGCCTGTCTGTGGAAGGATTCTCCATCGAGTGTGACTCGTTAGTGACAAGCGATCCTTGCCGATGTCGTGATCAGCTTTTACCATCCATGGCCACGTGACTGAGGCTTTTTGACACAACCCAAGCAATAGGTAGCATGTCGCCTAATGGAGTGTTCGGTTTACAATTTTATACTTGTGTACACACGGCTAAAACAACGACCGATGGCCGCCTATCGATATCGTCTACAAATCAATTCCTGAGGACCATACGTACGGCTCGGGCGCCCCTAACAAGTGGACCTGCTTAGATATATGAGCTCCCCGAACATATCATTCCAGGGCCCTCTCTATACGTATACCTATCCTCACCGCAATAGCTCAGCCCTCACAACCAGTCTCCACAATGTCTGACGAGCCGTAGGTAGTCAACAGTTGGCGTCGGTCAATATACTGATTTTTTTTCACTATTAGGGTTCACCAAGTTATGAGGCCCTTAACCAAAACCACCGTGAATATCATACTCATTGGGCAAACTGGCGCTGGCAAGACGACCTTCTTGTCCTTGCTTGAGAACTTGTTCCAGAACAAAGGTCCTTTCGATCTAAAAGACACATGGAAGAAGGAATTCGAATCAGGGCTTGACCAATCGCAGAGTCAAACCAGCGAACCTTCAGTCTACCCTATCCGCTTCGGCAAAACCACGCTTAATATTCTTGACACTCCTGGTATTGCCGACACCCGCGGCCTCGAACAAAACGATAATAACTTGAAGATTGTCAACACAAAGATCAAGGAGATGAGGACAGTTGATGCGGTGCTTCTCATAGCCGACGGAACCAGGGCACGCGTGGAGGCCCCAACAGAATTTACATTCGAGACCATCAAGAAGATCTTCCCTCGCTCTATCGTCAAAAACATCGGCGTCATCATGACGCATGTTTCGGGGCTCGCCACGTTAAAGTTTAAAATGCATAACCTCAAAGATGAGGAGCTGGAGAACTGCGCCAACTGGTTCATCGAGAACCCACTCGCATTGTTACTAGGCCTCCAGGAGCTCGAGAAGGAAACCGAGATGTCGGATGGAGAGAGAGAATGGGAAAGAACGAAGATTAAGCGTGCCTATGAAGATACGGTTAAAACGCTCAAAAAATGGCTGAAATGGCTGGATAATGACCTCAGTCCTATGCCCACAAAAGAGATCGATGAATTATATCAGAAGTCGGCCAACATCGAGGCTTACATCGACCAGGCGCTGAAGGATATCGAACTAGAGTCCAAGGAGTTAGCGAAACAACAAGAAGCCAAGGATAACCTCAATAAAACCAAGAATGTGAGTATCTCCAGATTGCCATTTCACAATGATGTGCACTAAATATCTATGCACGGGGCGAAGACACAAGCGTTTTACGAGGACCTCTACGTGGGGAAGAAGATATGGACGACGACAGTTACGCGAACCCACAACACGTTTTGTGATGTGGGCGGTTGCAACTACAATTGTCACGAATCGTGCAATTTGCCGCAGTACATGGACTACGCCGAGTTGGGAAAGCACTGTGAGGTGTTCAATTTTGGCAGGACGACTATCTGCTTGGTTTGCACGCACGCACTCGAGAAACATCGACATTATAACCAAAAGAAGATCGAAGTCGATATACCGATACCCGATAATATTGCGAAAGAACTAGAGAAGGCGAAAAAAAGCGGAGCAGACTACGAGAAAGCTGAAAAGGACGCTCAAGCGATTATCGACGCGGCCAAGGCGAGAGTTGTCGAAGCCAGGAAAGAGCTTCAGAAGCGTATCGAAGAGTTCAATGCGACGTCCTTGAGCAAAAACTTTTCGGGACATATCCATGCGGCCATCAAGTTACTCCAATATCAGAGGGAGAGGGCTCAAGCAAACCCCGTCGTAGCGGATCAGTTGCCGGTGATTGATGCGGCGATTAAGACGTTTGAGGACAAATTGAAGGAAATTAGTTCGGCGATGCAAACTGCCGAGTTGGAGGCCTTGGACAGGATTGCATCTCGAGGGGGCAAGTGAAATACTCGTGTCTGGTAAATTTTGCGAATGCATATGCATATAGTAGTACTATATCTAGAAATCAAATGTTCTAACCATTGAAATCAATTAGAACACACCAAAGGTAGAGATACACATTCGTACCCAATCGTGGCATACAGCAAACGAACTAGGCAGGCGGCGCATACAGAGCTGTGTGCGCCTCAGGCAAACCAGCCGGGCTTGTTAGGTCAAAAGAGTTTCCGCAATGAGCAAACCCCTTAACTTAGGCTAATTTCACCAACGCACGAGCCAAACAAGTGCTGAGAGCTCAATACACCGGTACCCTCCTTCATGACGAGGTGTCACAGGCAAGACCAATTTTGTTGCAATTGTTATCGAACATATTAACTCATTTTGCAGATGCATTTAGTACAGATTAGAACAAGTTTAAATTTAATACCATCAACGGGTTATTGGCTGCACTAAAATTTCCCGGCTCCTATGAAGAAAATCCCAACTGCTCCCTAGAGCACGAGGTTATCGTAATTAGCTTATTTTGTGAGGAAAATATCCTTTGGCGCACGCACCGACAAAGTTAAGTGTGCCCTTCTAGACATGGTCGAGTGTTGGATTTATCATGCGGTGGATTTAGGCTTGATCGGCAACATCTCGACCATGCGCACTTCAGTATCATATCGAGGGCGGTCATATCTAAATTCATTCGACTTGATGGTGACATCGTGTTCGGCTGTGTAGTTGTCGGTAGTATGAAATCCGTCACTAAAGCCCATGGACCCCGTATGGTCGTAATACGTATCCTCCTGTGTTTCCACGGTGTAGTGAAGCTTGTATTCGCGTTGATAAACTGGTATTGTTTCACCAGCACCAACTGTACGCCTCGTCGTTACCTTTCCTCCGGATGCCAAGTACTCCTCCCTGCTGAACATCTTGGTCTCATCGCCAAAACTGACCGAGAGATTTTGCAGTTCCGCATCAGTTTCTCGAATTTTTTTCCCGGTGGCTGAATCCGAAAAACCGACGGTGAACGATTTTTCCATCTCTTGGCTCTTGTTCCCCGAGTTTGTCCAACTATCGACCTTGACCCATTTCACCCCACAAAAATAGATGTTGATAAGGTGTTCCTTATGGACGCCATGCCACGTTCCAGTCTCGGTCCGTTGCTGGGAGAATAGCACATTAGAGCCCAATGGGGGCTCAATCTCGATAAAGTCACGTTGGGGCTGGATGGAAGTATTTGGTCAGAATATTAGTACCGGTACTAGAATTTAACGCAGTCGTGCATACACGCAATGTTGGGGGTCTCTCAGTCATGAAGGATGCGGCCAGGAAGTTTGTACCAGATGATAGTAAGAAGTTAATATGGCAGAATAAAGCCCTACGAGGATAATACCTCATTCACAGCTTTAATCTCTCGCTCAGGGTATTTGCACTTGATGACGCTCGGGTGGCACATATAGCTGAAAAACGTGATCACTCAGTGGTCACAGGTCGCGGGCCATTGAGCCGGTTCGACTGTGTTCCAGAAGCTTATGATAAGGAGTCTCATCATATTGATATCTGCCGATGATCAGTATGCAGTGATCGTGTAATTTTTCTTGAATGCAACGTGTTGAAGTTCCTCAAGTAGACCCTTGAGGCTTCGGATCTCGTAAACAGTATACGTATGTATGATATCTATAGGGGTAGCCTTGCTATGAATTTGGTATTACCGTCTGAAAGTATTTCCCAATCCCAGAGCGGCACAAGCTATTCTTTAAGGCTAACTTAATGCAGGACCGAGGGACCGGCTAACCGCAGAGCCAGTTTCTTCTCTCTCGAGTGGTTGAGCTGGCCAGCTTGCGCTTTAATTTTCAACTTCCGCAGCTGGGAAGGCGGTTAAAATATATCGTGTGCCTACAATGAGACTCTTTTGAGAGCCCCGAGACATTCCTATTGATACCTGACGTCGACTGGATCTGCTTAACTGAAGTGACCAAAGGCCTAGGTCTCATGTGTAGCAGCGTACATTATTTGTGCAGTGTCACGCCATCAAGTTGTGGGAGCGCAGTGAGTGTTTTGCTATGTGTGACCAGTCGCGTGCTGTGCTTCTCTGTCACATCCAACCCGAGTCGTCCACTCAATAGTGCCCTACCCAAAGAATCAATTCGCATCTCGGAGTGTCCCGAAAGTAATGCGCTTATGGGTAAGCAGCACATTTCGCAGCACCCTATCGGTTCAAGATGGGCATTATTACCATGCGCCAGGCTTCAATATCACAGCCATCAAATGTATCATACTGTAGCCGGATAGATAGAACGTCAGTCCCGTGTCCCAGCGACCTGCGACGTGACGTTTGAATTTCCAATGTCCCTGTCCCAGCGTCGCCCGACGTGGCGGGACAATGTATTACTATATATAGTAGCATTACAAGAATAACCATCAAATGTGGGTAGAAAAATTAGATAATATGACAAAATATACACCTAAAGCTAGTGGCAGGTCCATTTTACACCTTTGGACTGAGACAATGGCTTAGGACCACTCCTGGATTGTGTGGCCATTCTAGCAACTGTAGCCACTGACGTTCAGGGATGCATGTCCCATGTCTCATGAGATGCTGACGCTATGGGACATACTAACCAAATAGACCTCAATAATAGTAAGCGCCCAGCGCCTTTACGTAATCGACGCTCTACCTATGCCGGTACAGTATTTTGGTACATCACAACAATGTTAATTATACTCAGCGGTTCGCGACTACATCCGAATGATCAGTTATTTTACACCCAACATTCACCCTGCGAATGAGCAAGTCGGCACGGATCCCAGTCGCACGGGCCCATCATGCGCTTACATTACAACAACCCATTGGCAAGGTAAAAACATTCGCCACAACGCACCTTGAACAAGCGTGATCAGCTGATCGGCAACCGGTCTCGAGAGCGCCTCGCAATTCAGCAGGGGCCGGCAGGCGGGGCCAGTTCAGGGAACACTGTTGGGCAAGGGCCTCGAGGACTCTAGTTGGTGCTAGCAGCACCAGGCGGAGGCGGGGGATATCCTTGTCCAAACGGAGGAGCACGAGCCCCACTGGCGTGTCACCCAGAAGCGGCGGTGGGGCATAAGCACTGCTTTGCGGCTTCGTCGGGGCAAAGCCACTCCCGCCTTGCAGAGATAGTGGCGCATACAACCCTCCTTGCGAGGGCGGCGGCGCATATACTCTACCCTACGGCCTCTACAACGGTGGAACGCCCCTTGAGGGCGGCCCAGTTGCAGACGACATGGCCCTTTGAGGGCGCCAGTCCGCGTTAGGTTAGGCGAACGATGTTGGGGCATGGTAACATTCGGCGCGTGTTATATCTAGGAATATCGCGTCGTTGCGAGGCGGATAATTCGCGGCGGCGGGGCAACCATTTGGGAAGGATTCTCGGTAGCTGCGTTTGGTACGAGACTTGGCCAGATGACAACTGGCTGGCCAGGAGGGCTGTAGCCAGCTTGTCCTGGTGCCGTGTATCCACTCGATTGAATTGGGGGATTATAACCCACTTGGCCATATGCTCCGGCGGGCTTTACCACGCTTGAGCTCGGGGAGGCGCATAAGGGGCGGGCAGCGCAGGAGGAACTCCCAAAGTCGTCGCCGGTGGTGCACCATAAGAACGCAAAACTGTCGTCGGTGGTACGCCTCCGATCCAGCTGACACCCTCTCCACATGTCGCACAACTTCCGAAATCATCCCTTGCGCGGCCAGAATCCGGGCATACTCGAGGGGCCAGTCGTACAACAAACCGAGAGCATACGTATCTGCTCCACCCAAGTCCAAATCGATAAAACCAATGGACGCGCAGTACTCAATATTGAAGTAAATAAGCAAGGCTACGGAACGTTGTGGAATGATAGCTAATAATAAATGTATTGAATCGGATGCCCTTACGTGGCTCCGACGTGTTCGCTACGTGTATGCGTGCTGGATTGTTCTGTACGACGTGTCGACTACGTGTCGCACGTAATTGTCTATTATTTACGAATATAAATACATTTCGGATTCGAGCAGTATGGCTCATCCGGCACTTTTACATTACTTCCTCTGCGAGTCGTCCAGCTAAGAAGCTACGAAGTCTTTACAAATATCATTTATTGACTTCATTACTCAAGGGCTTTTTCGACGTGCGCTTGAACTGCTCAAGCGCGCACGCTATAATTTCCCTGCCAAGCCCCGCTTCGTGCACTTCTTCGACCCCAATGTGAAAGAGGTTGGCGAGTCGTTTCCCGGCCATGAAACGCACGCGCGGTCTCGCGTTTTTCGTTCTTGAGCATCTCGCTAGCAGCCCACACGCGGTCGCCTAGCTGTCCGACCCGAGTCTTCCTCGGCTTAGAACAGCGCGACTAGCATTTTGCGCCATTCGCCCACTCCGGACTCATATACGAGTTCGGTTACGCCTTTGTGGCCTTGTAGGGCGCCCTTGAGCGCAGGTATCCTCTGCTGCCGCCCAAGACGAGATTTCGCTTGGTAGGCAAGAGCGTACGCCCATCGGCCAGCTTGGATACGAGGTTCGACAGCAGTATCAGAATTTCCGATAATCAGAGCGCGCGTGACTAGGTAGGCGTCGCGCCCTCCTCTTTGGTATGCATACAGAATGATTCCGGGGGAAGACGGGTGTCGGAGGTGCATCACCAGCAATCGACGAGCGCGAACAGGTCGTGGCAGCACCCGACTTGCCGGTAGGCGATAGGTGGGAAACGAGGCCGGAGCAGGGTCGAGCCAGGGCATCATCGTCTGCACAAGGTGAGCGCAATTCCAAACGCATACCGACTACTTACCGCTCTCCAAGGCACTGAAAAGATTGCCCGCCGCCTGGCTCGACATAGCTATCCCTTCGTTTCCATCGTCACCCTTTCCGTTCTCAGGCGCGCCTTTGGCTTCTTCGCCGACCCGAAAATGAGGGACATGGATCGCTTCGACCGCAAACAAGATAATGGGAGTACGGCAGTGGCCAATTAATTTGATCGACGCCGTCTTGAGATCCCAACTAAATAGAGCCGAATAAGCATTTTTTGGCGCAGATCCTGACGAGAGCGACGCGCCCAGTGCGGAACCGAGGGGAGCGACGAGCTGGCGGCGTACATGGCGCCTGTAGCAAACCAAGGCGAAGAACGTGCCGTCCAAGCCAAAATCTGCAACGGGCCGTGACGAACTTTTGCTGCAAGTGGAGCACCATCACTTGGACATAAGATCCTTTGAGACGTACTTCGCGGTGGTGACGCGGTGTGAAAATACTGTCGAATGGCTTGATCCGCTCTGAGCAGATGTAGATGCGCAACGATACGGGGGTAGGGGAGCGAGCAGCAGGTGAGTAGGGCCTCGATGGCTGGTGCATTGTTGCCGTCGCCGATCCTGCGAGAACCCACTCAGACCCGTGACCGGAGCTGGAGTGCGCGACGTCGAAAATGGCCGTGGCGTCGAGGCAAGGTGGGGAGCCAACGGGGCAGTCCGGGGAGTACGGATGCTGACTCAAATGGCATTTACCAATCCCCCCAAGCACAGTCGTCCAAGCCCGAGTCCAACAAGTAGAGCGCCCGCGCGCCCCGCACCCTAATCGAAATACAACCCCATGGGGTGGCGAGCGCATATTGCCAGCTAGCCTAGTCGAACAACGCCTGTGTACCGTCGTGTAGTGGTAATAGTGATAATCTGGTCGTTAAGCTCTACCTTCACCTGGTGATTAATCCTACCAGCATCAATATAGAGGTTTCGGGAGGGGTCATAACTTTATATTCGTTAGTCCAGATAGAATTTACAATCTTTGAACCAAATCACCTTTCATTCGCGTGCAATACTCACGCCGGTGGAGTGCAATCCGCACAAATGAACCCTGGCGTTGATCATGAAATGATGGGTTCGGAGACTCCTGCTTGTCCGAGTAGGAGCTCTTGATAATGGTGTCGTGGTGGAGGCCAACTGCTTGGACAATACAGAGGGTTGCCCTGGGCCGAGCGTCGATGATAATGAGGAAATGGGTGGCGAGGAAATGGGTGCAAGGTAGTGTAATTATCGTGGGTATATAGTGTTGTGACGGGGTTGATTTTGCGTGAAAGAATATCGCAAGCAGCGCGCCGGTGTTCCCATTTGACGCAAGACACGATCCTTCTTCAATTGCCTGACTCAAAGCCACTAATGATTCAATAAATAAATTATATCATTCTACAATTACGAACCACGTAGTCCCCACCATATGCATGTCAGCGCTCCCGACTTTAGATCTGCCCGCCTCGGATAATGATTGTTACGTTTGGTGGTGGTCGCCCGATTATGTTCCAGCGCTGTGCTTAGTCAGACGGTCCTCAGTTATTCATCACGTGCTCGTAGATCTCTTGAAGCTTTCCATAACGATGCCGACACACCCACATCATAGCACATGTGCAAAGACTAAGTGGACAATAGGCAAGTACACAAGGCAGAGGTCTGTGTTCTTGAGCTTATAGGGAGCTGTTCTCGTGTCCATATATCGCGATAGCCAAGTAAAACATCGTTTTATACTCCTCATTTACTAGCAGTCATCTCACGCGCCAAAATTCTGCTCATACTAGAACTACCGCTACGCACCCTGCAGTGAGCCTAAGTGCTTATGGTTCCATCGCTCCCATTGTTTTATCTATCCCGCCTCGAGAACAGCAGGCGCTTCCAGTGGTGCGTTTTGCAGTCGCGTTTTCTTCATATGAGTCGAGTTGGATGACAATCCAGCAAGACAATCGGCGAGACAAGGGTGCTGCCATTCGCTGCAAGGAGCGCGAAAACACGGTGTTACATGTAAGTTTCGATATATCCAACAATTGACATGTCGCTGATATCCTCACATGTTGAACAAACTTGGCGCGGCGCGTCAGTAATGTCCATGC
Source organism: Ceratobasidium theobromae (assembly GCA_037974915.1). Taxonomy (NCBI): domain Eukaryota; kingdom Fungi; phylum Basidiomycota; class Agaricomycetes; order Cantharellales; family Ceratobasidiaceae; genus Ceratobasidium; species Ceratobasidium theobromae. Next base: position 18,586 of record JBBBZN010000107.1, on the reverse strand, counting down.
GTTTCTTAACAAGGTCTAACGTGCAATTGGACTGTCGAACAATTCCCAGCTAGCCATTAACTTGCCCTTCTCATTCCCGCGATCGATAGTTTCATCCTTCAAGGTACAAGTGCATAGTGGCCACCTTCAGACGCCTTGTCGATTTAGATTGTGAGTCTTTTATTCGAAGTGGTGGGCAACGCTAAAAACCCGCATGCAGCGGGCCAGCGGGCCATGCAAGTGCTAGGGACTTGGAAGAATCCACTTATCAATAGCCGGACATTAGCATTGCAGCTGAAACTCAAGGAAATAAAGGAATCTCGTGAGCACAAATAATTTCGCTAGTACAATTATAACTGTTGGCCAGGAAGTATCCCTGAAACAAACAATATTGCCCCCGGGTATAGGTTTGCTTTTATAACATTTGTCAAAAATAAACAGAGGATAGCTCGATATGAATATCGGAATATCATCGTCTACAAGCGCCGGCGCTTAACACTGCTGCTCGGCTTGACAGCATAATCAGACATTGGTGCGTCCCAATGACATGATAATTCATCAATTATGAAAACCCCGCACACCGCCCAAGCATCGTTTCCTCTCAGCAAACTAATGTAGATATACGCTAGCTGCAGTAATCACACTACGTGGTCTTGGTGACATTACATACGCTTGTAAACTGGCCACTCCAGGCATTACATTATTTCATTGTGTCGTACGCCCCATCCATCGATCACCAGCAGCGCATCTTCGCAACAATAGATCACATACACTATTCAATCTGAGATACTTAAATTTTCCCTATATGTGCCTCCGATATTTGTTCGACATGTATTGCCACTATCGACAGTCACGTTAGATTCCTTGAACATCTCCGCGTATAATCACAAATCACAAAAGCACATTGAAATGGGCCATATGCGTGTTCTTCGCCCAGGAACGGAACATGCCGCTTCGAGGCTTCTCGTAGTCGCACAAGCTTAAGTACTTCCTTCATCTCTCACCTAAGAACTATTTGCAAGATGTCGACAATCAACTAGGTAGCTAACAGCTTAATGGCCGCATTACAATGTGTTACCCTTGGAGATCTGGGGTGGACCCAAAGTCTCCTGCTCTCTCAACCCAAAAATAAGATTCAGGGGGTGCTCCGACTAGGTCTAGGTTGCCAGGAAGGACCGATAATTCTCAAACGATTGTATCACGGCATATTGCGAGATCCCCGCTGGTGGGAGTACTTCCAGCACATGGAACGCAAGCACACTACACAAAGGGCAAACGTCCAGCCGAAGAACCCACACTCGATCAATGCACAGCATATCTTATCGTGGTAATACTAGTACTTATAAGCTCGTAGCACAGGCGCGTGTGAACAGTGAGTTAAGGCTCATGGAACGTCGGCGGAGATTATAGATAAGGGTTTTCCTCAACCAATGGATAAAGTCATTGACTCTCGCCTCGCCAGATGTGTCTTATTCGCAAGTTGCATTGCTGTTGCATTTCCGCTCACCCTCATCGCGCTGTAGCAGCATATATCAATGTGAGTGTTGCCTAATCTTTACTATTCGTACCACAATGATCTTAGAGCTCTACTATCCCATTCCCCGCCCATAAAAGCGTGTAGTAGTTACTTTGCATAATCTCAAGCTCGTCAAAAAATTCCAAATTCGAATATGGTTCTCTCTTCACAAACTATACGACCTGTAGCTAGCTATAGGCCTATGCTCCCAGGCCGTCGAAATACGCAAAGCGTACTCCGCCGATTTCCGAATCACGGCACATTTTCATTCTAGTCGCTTCACATGCATCAGCTGAACTTCGGGAGCCTGCCGAGTCGTATACGTAGAGCTCATGGTCATTGGATTGAGGACATAACGACCCACGGATGGAGCTCACTGCCTCGGGTCGAGAACAGGCAAAAAGGACCCAGGCTCCCGAAATTAATAAGAATGTCTTTTCGTAGATCTCGGCCGAAGAGGCAATTCGCAAGCAAATTAAATGAGTCCGTTGACTGGGGTCTCGGCGATCACGGCCCGATCAGAGTTTTGATCGGATTTGAGTCGATGACGTCAACCCACGACGCGATCGGTGGGCGATTGACTCTCGTGCAATCCGGTCAAGAATAATTCCACCTTCCCGACTTATCTAATCAGCAACGCATAATGCACAGGCTAAGTTAGCGGTCTCTCCTCTAGCGAACAAGGAATCGCAGTAGCTAGTTACACTAGCGGACATCTTCAGACCCAGCCAATATATATTAATGTTTATGATATCCATGCTCCCGTGGTTCCTAGGGTAGTGTGAACAAAACCATCGTAGGTGCTTGCAAAAATATATAGCTTTGCCTGCCCTATCATTCAGTGCCTTGTTATATATAACTCGCCATAGTCTCTAATCCTTCATGTGTTGGTATTACCTCGAGATAGCAACTATTCGAAGCTCTGTAGATTGTGGTAGGCAAGAAAACTAAATTTCGGCATGACCACTGGCATATGCTGGCGCTTCACTCCCCAAAGTTAATCACAAGAACTATATGCTATTCCAAAGATAAGCGTACCAAGGATGAGTATTTTTACATGAGAGATAACATTCTTAGGTATATGACAATGGCACTATTTCCAGGCTAGAAGCAACCTCTTAATTGCACCCCGCTCGCCGTATTTTGCAACGGGAATAATGAAAGCCAGCCCCTTGCCTGCTGGGGCACGGAACTCTTTGCGGTCGTCACCCATTGTGGCACCCGCTTCAGGGGGTGCCAGTAGGCTCCTGCCACCGTTTGTTTTTAACGAGATGGACGAGATCACTTCCTTGCCGTCAACACGGCTTGAGATCTTGCCGACCTGGACCATCGTAATACGATCTCTGACGTCGATGTCCAAGGTTTGCACTGAGTTCCCGGGTGCGTGTGGACTTGCAATTGTAGATCCTTCACCAAATATACAACTGAAGCTAAGCACCGGAAGGTCGTCTTTTGTGCCGAAACCAACTTCGATCCTCTTTGGCAGGTTAAATTTGTTCGAGAAAATAACGTTCATCTTGATATCTTCCTTTAAGCTGTCCCAGTTGGTCTCGGCCCATCCTGCGCAAGAAATAGAGTCGAATTGATAGCCCTTAAGGACCTCGTATTTGAGTAAATCGTCCAAAACTTTACTTTCTTCCTCTGTCAGACCAACTGTGGTTGTCTGCCACTGGCTTAAATCTGTGCCAGAGTCGCCTGTAGCAACTTGCCTGCGGGCAGCCAGGTCTGAATCTAGTAAAGCGAATTTTTCGAGGGCCTCGCGGCTCTCTTGTGCCAAATCGGAACGAATCTAGGTGGAAGCTTTAGTAAATATTTGTGAAAGAATTTCAACTACTTACTGGTAGCCTAATGGCCCATAGTTCTGGGGACTCGATTTCTCGTCGCTTTTTGGTTGCGTTGAAGTCTGGTTCTGCATTCCTAATAGTGCAAAATGAATTTAATCTTATACGCTAATATATATCAATGAGCGAGAATACTGACAGCTCGTCAACTTCTTCAATGATTGACGCCATCACGACCCTCATCTGATTACGTGCTCCGATTAAATCTTCCACTATAATGCTGATGGGGTTCGTTGACGGTCCAAGTGTATACGGTATTGGGTTCATCAAGACGTCCTGTATTCTTCGGATATTGTTTTTGTAACCCATGTAGGTATCAAGTAGATCTGACGCATAGGAATCGGCACCACCGTGGTCATACAATTTAATATTTTTTCCGATTGCCCAAGTCACGAAGCTTTCGTTGTTGTCGTATCGCGAGAGAATCGCCCACGTTTTATGCGGGCAAGCGGCGACTTTGGCTGGGAAAGCTGCAGCAATGCGGTAGAGGGAATCTAGAGACCATTCTTCTTCATCTAAAGCGTTTTTAGAATCTTGGCCGAAAAGCTAGAGGTAAAAGGTACCTTCTTTAATATTACCGCCACCCGACCAATTGACGGAAATGGTCGTTTCCGTCTCACTCATGTTTCTGCTCAAGGCACTATCGTTTATGCCGGAAGGGTTAAAGCCGTAGGCCCCAGGATTTGAGCTGTTGATGTCGCCCATGATCCTACATCAAGCATCAAAACCGTATGAATGCGAATATATTTAAAAACATCTATACTTCGCTTTCACTTCCTCTTTCTTGGAAGAGTCGAGAATTTTGATGGAAATAACCCCATGAAGGTCTCCGCCCTCGATGAAACCTTCGCCAGTATATGTTCAGAGCCTTATCGCCCTATGCAACTTGCAATGTCGTACCTGATATGTAGCAATCGCCAAAAATATCGTGGAAGCTCTTGTTATCACCTGGGTTTACTGTATCATTTGCGTAGGACTTATTACTATGGGGGCGTTAGAACTGAATCTCGTATTTCCGAGTGCATATTTATTACTTACAAATCTAACGCGGATTCATCCCCTCTGGTCGTTTCTTTCACCGGGTGTAAGACTCCGGGGAGTTAAGGGAACGATATTGGTGCTTACGATTGACCACCTACCCGTTATTAGAGTGAGTTTGTGGTAGAATTCTTTGCCACCCACCTTGACCGATACAATGATGTTGAGATCGCTTTCAACGAATTTTGATTCATCAATACTTGAGGCGTTCCCTGAAACAGCAATTGAACCATGCTTTATGGAGGAACTAGAGGAAACTCCCATTGTGCGTGTAATGTCGGATATTTTAGTCACAATCTGGGATGAATACGCTACGGTTTGCGACATCCTGTCGCTTTCTGCGTTGAATGCTTGCGCACTCTTCGTTGTAACAGCGTCATACGCGCACGGGCTTTGGAGAAATGAGTTGTACCCTCGGCCCAGGTGCATAGAGTCATTGTATGGTGCGAGTAGTAGGCTCATGATCTCGTATTCAAAGCTGTAGAGCTGATAGATTCGAGTTCTGAGCTGGTGGCCTGGAGTGGCCGGAGAGACGTGGGACAAGCACTGCGTATTCTTCACCTCAAGTTCATTGGGTCACTCGAGAAGTGGATTCGGTGACCTTAGGTAACATCAAGGATTTGCCCCCGTATCGGTACCTGAAGGACGGTATCGATCGCCGTCATAAATTCTTGAGGACCAGATATATGGATATAGGTATCCAAGAACTTGGAGGCACCAGCAGCTCGGAGATTTAGTAGCCCGGCGCAGCCTCGTGTACGTATTAATATTGTATAACGCTAACGCTAACGCCGATTATAGAACTGGGCATATGCGATAGCAATCAGCCACGGAAGTAGTTGCCAACTAAATTGGTTAGCATTTTGCGCACGAGTATCTTCATCTTATTTTAGGAGGGATCTGATCTCCGCGTTCCGTCAAATGTATCGGTTTCTTTGCTGCCGCTCATGGCACAAGCACTCATAGCTCTCTATATACATATTATACCAGGAAGTACGTTGATATGCGTGGCGTTCTGCCTTATATAATTGTTCACTAATTTTCTTAATCACATTTCTTGACTTATGTTTCATGTGCATTTGCGGCTCTCTTGATGGTACCTGTCTCCGAAACTATACGCTTCACCTGTAATTGTAATTTCAAGAAACTACATTTTTTTTTACTAGCAGATGGGGTTCCCCGGCAACAATAAGGTGACATGATCGATATTGGGTACAAGAGATATATCTTGCTCAGAGCAAAGCTGCCTTGAGTAGTGCGGCAGTAAAAGAACTTCTGTGAATATATTCAGGATAGTTTTAGTCAATTTTATGTTCGCAAAACTTACTTTGCGCTGGGTATAATCATATTTGCGACCATGAGCGCAGAGCCGCTGAACTCAACTTTGGGTGGAGCCCACGGGATAGTGAGTGTGTCGGGGGCTGAGTTAGGCGCTAGGTAGTCCTTCACTTCACCCAAACCATCGCCTCCTATAAACAAAACAACTTGAGACACAAATCATAACGAATGAGGGGCGGATACTACCAGCGGAATCTAACCTAAACGTGATGTCGTGTAGGTTATATGCGAGTTGCGATTGGCCTGCTGGCATTCCCTGGCGATGCAATACGCTATACATTTCGACGACAGGCCTCACAGTTTCTGCAGAGCTCAACACTAGGGTTGAGTTATCCATGTCAAAAGAGGGATAAGGAATCTTGAGAAATAGCCTATCGTTTTCGTCAATTTTGTCGATATCGGGGTTGGTATACCTGCGACGGCCAAAAGTGTCATCGTAAAAGTCCCTAAAACCGTCTGTCTGGTCTGAGAATCTCCAACTCAGTCGAATTTCATCTCCATCTCTAATGGCATCGCCTGTTTGCGACCTTGGATCATTTTTCAGAATGCGCCAGAAAGATGGCCCATCGTGACTATTCAATGCTGGTAAGTAAACACCCTGTTGATTTCGATAGACGGATAAGGTTGGCTCGGCGCTCGAAGAAAGGGATTTAATGTTTACGCGAGACTCATGAGCCAGCTTTTAAATTAGACAGCATTAACGCAAGGCCGGAGAATAATAAAGTATAACTGACGATTTGTCCATCTGGTAATTCGAGTTTCCAAACCGTCTGGAGGTATTCACTCCTGAACTTCTCGAGCGGATCGGATTCGGAGGTCTGCGGTAGAGGTATTGTTCCGGCGGTCTTCACTGGATCCTTTTCAGTTGCCGCTGTTTTTGCCGCTTCGGCGGCTGTTTTCGCCGCGTCAGCTGCTGTTTTCGCTGCATCGGCTGCCGTTTTCGCCGCGTCGCCCTCTTTTCCTGTCATACCAGACGCTGCCTTTGCCAAATCGGCAGCTGATTTCACTAAATCAGCTGCTGTCGTCGTCAGATCAGCCACTGGTTTTGCTTGAGCGGGTGGGGCTGGCGGGGAGGTAATCTTTACGGACAAATTGCCTAAGAGACTTTAATACAGCATTCGATGAATGAGGTATCAACTTGCCGTCATAGGAAAGGAGAACCGGCGCTTGTGTCCTTGAAGGGAGTTAGATGGGTCCAGTCAACTGAAAAGAACAACGCACTTATTCGGGGAGAAGAGAGGCGACGATGGTGAGAAATGCTCCTGAACCAAAAGTTAGTTGTTGAAGCAACAACATAAAATATGACACACTGTCTCAGTAAAGACGGTCATGTCTAGGATTGGCCGCCCCTTTTGGATAATCATCGGCTTAATACCCGATTTAAGCTTGTCTTCGTTAACCTTCAAGCCCATATGAACCAACTCCGGTGGCTTCTTGATATCGTGTCCAAGGTATTTGTAGTGCTAGCCAAAATGCAAAAAGTCCCCATATGGGTAAGTTTATCACTTGCACAACCAGATGTGCTTGCCTGATTTCCAAGTAATCGGCCAAGTTCGGGGCGGTTGGCGACGGCTTTCATGCGCACGTTTAACGTCCTAGACTGTGGTATCTCGATGTACTTGGATAACGACGGCACTGCTTGCATGAACCACATTTGAGCGTCGGAGTAGCCAGGTATTTGCGAAATAGTTTCGGCAAGTGAACTAATTTTATCTTGCTAAATTGACTGGTCAGGGAAAGGCGAGAGGAGGTTTAGAAACGTGAAAACTGACATCAATAACCCTCCAGTGAGTATAATCGGCGAGCGATGCTGTCCATCGGACAGGGCTTTGGAATCGGTGAGTTAAAATATCTCAGGATGAGATAAGCTTACTCGGATACAAGAATCGTGTTGCCTCCTGTCGCCTCAAATACTAGGGATTCCCTGGATTCGCTTTCTTGTTTTCCCTGGGTGTTGCTGCTGCCTTCTTCATGCGACGCTTTTACTTCGACATTTACCACGGGCTGAGAGGCGGGTCAAGAAAGTACGTCCCATTTGACCTAGAGCATACCGATTGCACCGTAGCACCAATACTAGCTTTAAATTGACTCTTCTCCTCAGACTCTGACTGGTCTTGTTTTAATTTTGATATTTTGGTTGTTTGTAGACTTCCACCGATGACGACTTTGTGGCAGAAAAGGTGTCCTAATGCCCAAAGTTACAAGTTTGGTATCACTATGCAGTCTGAGCGTACCAAAATCTCTGTGAAGTTGACGTAGATCAGCGATCTAGATTGACGCGATTAAGTTTTCCGTTCGTAGGTGGGTATTTGTAAGGACTCACATCTTTATTTAATCGAATTTTCTTGATCGCGCTTTTCAAGTCGTCCGTTGGCTCCAAATCCGATGGGGTAAGATAAACGGTGGCCCGAGGAAACTGTGCATTAAGTCAGAATAATATTATGTATCGTGCAGCTCAGAACCAACACGATACGTTCCAATCAAAGTTTTCTCGCTTCTTTGACTGCTGGATGAACTCTTGCTAGAATCCTCCTGGCCGTATGATGCAGAGATACCCGCTGAAATCCCCGCATACCCTCCAGAGCTGAAGCAATTAAGTACAGTGTGGGTTTCGCGCGAAAATCATTTTCAACTTACACGGATGCCTCAATGGAACTTGCACTAAAATTGGCCTTGGCCATGGACTCTTGGAAGTCAGACGTGACCGAAGTAATCTCAACTCGAGACGCATCATCTATCGCAAAGTTTGGGATCGCCCGCGCCCTTTCTTCGACTTGAGTTTCGACCTCGGCTACATCCGCGTCCGCGTCCTCCGATTTTGTTGCCGGAGCTATTGCTTTCTTCGAGGGCTTTTCCAAGTTGAGGCCATCCCGGAGTTTAAATGCTGCCCCCAGTAATCACCAGTGTGGTCGGTACATAAAATTGAAAAAGCTCACCAGCTTTGGGCGCGCGAACTAGCCGGTTTGCCTTGACATCCGTTACCCAACCAATCATTAAATTACAGTTCCGGATGACGGCCTTCCATTCATCCTGTCACCATGCCCGCTGATCTACCAGAGGTGTCCAGTCAGAAAAACGCATGATGGGATAGGAGTCACGTACTTGGCAGCGTCACCCAAATCTTCGCCAAGTTTGTAGTCTTCTGCTTTAAGATCCTCCCTGAGTTCCTCGAGAGTTTTCTTTCGTTCGACATCGAGCTTGTCCCCAGCCTATATTTCGGTTGCTTTAGCCTCAAAAGTTTTCCTGGTTCGATTAAACTCACCTTAAAATCCTTGTCGAGCTCCTTTAAAAAGGCTTTTACTTCCTCGGACGCGCCTTTTCTTTTGGCCTTCTTCAGTGCGCCCGGTTTACGAAAGTAAATTTCAATGGCCGGCGTGCCTTTGGACGTTTCATCCCCCTCGATCGCGTTTGACTAAACACATTTGTTATGCGATGTATAAAGGACACCGACCATCACTAACCAAAGATGACACGTAGTTTTTAAGAGTCATGCTATCTTCAACGACGAAGCCATCTTCGAGGCAGAACTGATGAAAAGCTGAGAGGGAGGACCTATGATCGTGGTCAGCTCCTCGCGTCTCAGCGCATAGTTAATGCGGTACAAACATTCCCTTGATATGTTTTCGTAATTCACGTAATGTGAGATCGCCCTTTTTGGGGGTCGGGAGGGCATTCGAATAAAGTGTCCCTCCTCGTTCGACCTCATCATTCTTGAGTTTTTGTACGAACTTGAGGATAAAGGGTGGGTTGTCGAGCAGCTCCGCAGCCGAAACTTTATCCCTTTTGAATGGGATGATGTAGACTTTGAAGTCCTTGGTTTGTTCCTTTGGAAAGACGCCAGTATATTAGTGAACAAAGCGAGATATACGACAGAAACTTAACTGGTTTGATCTCAGCACCCAGGCCAAAGTACGAGCTGAATGTTTTCTTCTCCTCGACCATCGCCCCACCCTCGTCAGAGAACCGGAAGGTTTTGTTGCTATATATGATCATCAGTCTAACGCGTTACGAATGCGATATTGATTTACGTTGCTTGCGTGACCCTTGGGCGGAGACTGGACAGAGTCTTGGTCTTGAATTCATCGAAAGAAAGGCTAGAGAGACATTCAGTTACTATAAAATAATAATGCGCCATACTCACTTTTCATATTCGATTGTCGTAAGCACCGTCTTCTTCGGCGGCGCTTCGCTCTTCGCTGCTTTGTCAGCTTTGTCAGCTTTGTCAGCTTTATCGTCTTTGTCTTCGTCGTCCTCTTCGGCTTCAGCGCCATCCTCGTCTATAGCGGGTTCATCTTCGTTTTCTTCATCGGGCGGAATGTCGATATAGACTATCTTAATAAGAAAGGTGTGTACGGAGCTCGAGGAGGCCTCAGGCTTCGAGGGGGCCTTGGGCTCTTCCTTCTTTGGGGCCTCAGCGGCGGGTTGTTCCTCTTGTCCGGCAGACTGGGAACTGGATTCGTCTTTTTTCTTGTCCATAACGGGCTCATTTACAGGAGCTTTTTGGCCAGCGGCGCCGGCCGCGGCGGGAGCGTCTTTGTCATTCTCGGACATTGCGCATGCGAGGGAGTTCTCGTCGTGGTTGAAGATATCGATTTCGTGACTGATTTATGTCATAAACCAATAAAGCACTCTTCTCACACACGCATCTCATTCACTTCCAGAAGTTCGTACCAAACAGACCTACAAGTTGCACCGCCCCTTAAGCTTTCGTAACGAAGGACCTTGATTTACTATAAGATCATGTCGATGTCTAGCTCCCGGAGATCTAGAGACTCAGGCTTCGGAAGCTGAATGTATCTCCATTGGTGTGGTATGTATAACCCGAGAGTTCGAGTCCAAAGAAACCGACCTGAATTTTACAGGTTGACCCGATTAGGAATCGGCGATAGGGGTAACATCAGCATCAATCAATTTACCAACCCGACGCAGACCCAAAGCTTCGGATCTGCGGAGTGCATGCGGCATCCAAGATGACATTACTCTGGAATGGCTTCCTGAACGTCGAGACCGTCCGTGTCAGGTTTCCCCCAAGCGTCAACGATGAACTCCCTCCAACTGGCACCGTACAATGAGTCTATGCGACTCGGCCAGGGCTATAACTCCTTCCTCCAACGCCCTTGTGTATATGGCGCGGTCAAGGTTGATGCGAACCGTATTGTCGTTCAAAAGGCAGTTAGCAAAAATGGCGTACCACAAATTGTTTCTTATTCTTCTCGTGTTGTGACGAAAATCTCTGAAGTGACGCGAACGATGAATATTTCGGCTGGCTCATCGATCAAGAGCGGGTCAATTACCGTGTCAGGAAACCAATCCGCCTTTGACGAAGCCAAGTTTGTCTCTAGCGACCTTAATGTAGTAATATCAGTCAAGGTGGAGCCATTCACACATCCTTTGAGCTAATCACTGACTGGAACCAACTTTTAAAGGTTATTAACCGTAAGCTAGGCTCCTGAACAAATGTCGTTATCCATTAACTTTCAGGTATTTAGAGACCGCTGCCATTGACGCGAAATCCGAGTTGTACGTCAAAAATATTTTCTCCCACTCTGAAGACTAATTTTGGTTGAGCAGTCACGAGATCGACGGGATTGAGCTGAATGAGGAGAAAGGGATCAAAACCAAGGAGGGCCTGCATGATCTATTCAATCGTGTCTACGGTGACAGTTATATCTCAGGCACGTTAATCGATGGTAACCATCTGGTTAAATCTAACACTCGCAAAATCAGGATTTATCCAAGGAGGAGAATTTCATAGCGTCGTATCCATTAGAGTGTTGGACGGCACCCAGAAGGAAAAAATAGTTTCAAAGTAAGCATAAGACAATCACCCCCAGATTATATTATAATACTTTGTTAGTTTGAAGAGCAAGTTGACCGTGGCGGACCCAAAATCGTTTTCCCTCCAAACCGCAGATAAGAGTCAGTCATTTGCGTCCGAAATGAAGCAGACCGAATCATCAATTTATGTAAACTGGTCGGGCGGCGGCCAAATCAAATCGGGTAAGCCAGCGACACCCGATATCCTACCCTCGCCTATTCAAGTTGACATTTTAGAGGATGAACAATGGTCTCTCGACTCTATATTTCGCGCCGCGGCAGCTTTCCCAAATAAAGTTGCAGCTTCTCCTCAGCTTTGTTGGGCAATCTTGACTCAATACTCGCACAACTTGACATTCCTCCGTACGTCTCTCGGCAAATCCATTTTCCCCCACATTCCCAACTACATGAACGCCCGACAACATGCAGAAGATCTGCTCGACGCTTTTGTGGGGTACAGAAGCAACTTATTACATATCAAAAAGGTCCTTGACGATCCCACAGCTTACGTTCTTGGATCTGGATATCCTCCAGTTGACGTTAGGGCCCAGGCTCTAGTCAAAGCCCAGGCGTCGATGAAGGAAGAGATTAACAAGATTATCACCTGCATCGACGAGTTGTAAGTCTCAATTTCCATTTTTTTGGTGTATAGCGAGAAATGACGCTACTCTGGAGGTACAAAAAGCCTTTGGATGCAGTAGGCATAGTCGAGAGGGGGAAGATAGAAGCTCCAGAAATTTGGGCAACCCGATTGCCGGTTCGCACAAACTTTTAATCCCTGTTCGTCTACTGACTAAACAACAGGCACTCAAAGCAACAGGAAAATTGGTCCTTGCTGGCGGAGAATTGGCTGCGCCATCAGAAGACGTCATTAATACTCTCAAGATGTTCGGATTTATTAACGAGAATGCCACTACGGTAGCCGAGAGCCTCTTCCGCAAGATGTGGACCGAGCGTTCTACCGACTACTCGAAGATCGCTCCGCTTGCTACAAAAGAAGTCCTCAAGGTGATGAACGAGAGTGAAAAGACCTTCGTGAATTCGGACAAAGCACGTCGCAAGTTCGGCGGCAAGTACTAGCGCCGACCAAAAGTTTGGAAATGTAGTCACATGACAAATCAAAATTTATTACCCTTTTATTCTGATGTCCCGCCGTGGTCACAAAGAGCTACCAGAGACTTTGCGCACATATATTCTTGCACTACGGGTTGAGGGCTACACATACAAGGAAATTGGAGAAAAATTATCCATTGCTCCATCTACGGCATTCAAAACTGTTGCCCGTGCCTTGAAACATGGGACTCTCAAATCCCTCCCTCGTTCTGGCCGTCCACCAGCCCTCTCTGAGACCACCTGCCGTCTAGTAGTCCGGAAGCTCACTACCTATCGTTTTGAGCCCTATAGCTTGATTGCTAAGCGCATTGGCAATGTCACGGCCCGACAAGTCCAATCTATTGCACACAAAAAAAAGTACCGCCGCTTTCTTGCCCGCCGCAAACCATTCCTGGACCGTATCAAAGCAGTTAAACGTCTTGTATGGGCACGTGAGAACCGTATGCGTAACTGGAACACTGTAATGTGGACCGATGAAGTGCCATTGGAGACAGGGGGGAAAAGCCATCGACCTCGGGTAACCCGCAGAGCTGGGGAGGCTTACCTCCCCGAATGCATTGCCCCAACCTTCCAAAGTGGCCGAAAGTCCTTGATGGCATGGGGGTGTATTGCCCATGGGTACAAGGGCCCCCTAATCCGCCTGGAGGTTGAGCCCTGTAGTGTCACATCAACTGGGCGGAAGAGAGGTGGTGGGGTTGGTGCTCGGGTATATGTTGATCAAGTTATATCAGGGCCAATGAAGGACTGCCTGGCTCACCTGGAGAAAGAGAGGGGCCATCCAATGCTGGTGGTAGAGGATGGTGCCCCAAGTCACCGGGGAAAAGCAGCAAAAGTGGCTCGGGAGAAATATGGGATTCAGCAACTTCCTCACCCCCCAAATTCTCCTGATCTTAACCCCATTGAGCCCATTTGGCGACTGCTCAAAAACAGGATAGACAGCATCCCCGAGTCACGCAAAGACCTTGAGCACCTTTGGGCCACAGCCCAGAGTGTCTGGGACTCAATTACAGTGGAGGAAGTGAATAAGCACACTGGCAAAATGAATGCTCGAGTAACGGCTGTAATCAAAGCAAAAGGGTTTCAAACTCCATTTTAATTAATCATTGGGCTGTCTACATGTAGTGTGTATGTTCAATGTATGTGTATTCTTGCATTGTGGCTTTATGGCAAAGTTGTCGAGTACCGGGATAACATCATATGAATTTCAAATTTCCAAACTTTTGGTCAGCGCTAGTACCTGTACGACACACCTTGCGGAGCTCCTGGACAGGAGATGAACTTTAACGATGCTGAGAAGATTGAAAGTGCATCCGTTCAGGCAGACTGGCCAAAGAGTCTTGATGTTCGGACAGTAAGTTTGGGCGGCAAGGAGGTGCTCGGACTCTGCAAGCTTCAATACCAGCGTCTCATCCTCCAGCACCCGGAAATTGAGAGTCGCTTTGCCCTGTATTACCCAGATCAGCATCTATTCAAGCTCGAGCCCGGCGAGCGGATCCAGGAAGTCAAAATTGGGTACCTGAAACCACCGTTCGGGGCCAACGAGATTAACTTTATCGATATAACTGTTCAAAATATTGACAAGAAAACGCCGGGGGCACATAAAATGATCGGGACGGATCTCAACGATGAAGCAAAAAATCCCAGCGTCGTATGTAAGGTTTCAGGAGAATTTACTGGTTTGAAGGGCTTTTACGGACATCAAGATAAGGATAGGATTACGCGTCTCGGCGTTATCTGGGGAAAGTAGTTGGATAGCATATATATCTGCCTTGTATGCATGTGTGGCTCTGAGTAACTATTTAGTTGACACAATATAAAGTGATCAAACCTGCTCATCGAAGATGTAACCATATGTATGAATTTGAACTAACCCAGGTGCACGTTCAAGCACATATGCATATATATAAACATTCTTACTGAGCGACTCTAACCTCGAGCTAGCTCGTCCCGTGCCTATCTGATTACTTTTGCATTTCCTTGCAATTGTGATTGTTGAACTCGGCCGTACCTTGCCGATCGTTCGCATTCGCGAAACCCCTTACATCGATATCCTCTCTTTTCCGCTCGCATTCACATGTACACTCAGCTCTTTGTCTGCGAGTATAATCTAAATTTTTGAATACGTTATTTACCAGAGTCAGTGGTTTCACGCGATTCATTTCATGGAATCCGCTATATATAAGTTTATATACGCCGATCAATATTCTAGATCCTGAATACATGCTACGGCTGCACATGCATATAGTACTTATATACAGCGTGAAAATGATCGTTATTGGCAAAGGGAAACTTGTGTTTTATTCGAACACCGGATCACAGACCGTGAACCCCTTAGGAAAAATTTCCTTGCTCCCTTCCATGCGTTTAATCTCGGTATGAATAGACTCCAGTATTTGAATACCATCTTGTACCCCGGGACTCCCTTTATTGGCGTTGAGGAGCTCAAACATGCAGGCGACGTGGGTCGAGAAGTCAGGACTCTTTGCAAGAAGACTGTACTCGTGAACAAGTTGTTTTACCACCTTGGCCTCCTTCAAGGTCGGACAAAAAGGAGGCAAATTAGTTGCGCAAAATGAGAAATGTCTAGAGTTAAACAGCACCTTTTTCTCAGCCAAGGCGGTGGATACTTGGGCTTCAATCCTGATTCCCTTTCGGTACAGCTCCTTCATGTCACAGGCCTGCAGGTTGCGCGAATCAACGAATTCCCACAAGGGTTGAAGCTGCTTTCGCTCTTGTTCGAATTTTTCTTCGAATTCTTCAATTAGGGCCGTTCTTGTCCCTCCTATCTCTTCCTTCCTCTTGAGATCTTTCTCTTCATTTTTCTCTTTTTCTAGCTCATCGAGCCTGGCCTTGGTGTCTCGACCTTGAAGTACCATATTCATGATTAAAATCTGATTGTGAAGTCGATTCAATCCAGCCACAAAATCCTGCAGAGGAAAAATGCGAGTATTGTTGTCCATACTTAGAAAGCTAATGTTGCCGACAATGGAACGAGGGAAGGTTTCTGAAATTTTGTTTATGATCGAGGCGAGATTGGGATTATATGAATTCTGGCTGCGATCACGGACAATGAGAATGGCGTCGACCGTCGGCGTCAAGTTCTTTATATCAGTGTTGATTGCCTGAACCTGAGCCTGGTTGGTAATCTGGTCCAGATCTGGAGTACTGAGTACGGTTAGGCCAAGTCTCGTACCGCCGGCGCCGTTCGATCGCGATATTGTGTAGAGGGCCGAGACATTGCCCGTGCGAGACGGAGGGGGAAGTGTGATGCCCGTTTCATAGTAGTCGGTGAGAGATTTGCCTTTCCCGGTGGCATATAGGTACAGGAGAAGGTCCGACTTACGCGAAGCTTCGTCACCGATGAGGATTATCGTGGAGGATTGTTTGGGTGGTGGTTCGCTCATTTTCCGGGCAGGATACTGTTGAGCGCGCGCATACGATAGAGAGGGCTGAGTGATAGGTCTCGCGCGCGCGACTTTCTCCAGTTGAACTCGTATTTATGTATTTAGACCCCGCATACCGTTGGTCGATGGGGCGGTTTCGGTCAAAAGCAAAGGCTTGGAATTCGTGTTTGAATCGATCGATGCTTCGGATGTCTTCCAGATTTAGGCGACTGTAGGGTAGGTCAACAATGCTGTATTGTAGACCGCTGGACTGGTTTAACTTGAGCATATCCGGTATGTATGCGCTCTCCGGGACATCGTTAATAGCGTTGACATTCACTATCGGCCGATCAAATCACGGCGTCGGCACCCCGTATTTTGGAACAGCTCCAGGTCAAGAGGCTTCCCTGACGTGAGATGGATCCCGTACGCATATATGCTAGTCCCCTAAATTTCCCAACGTATCCGACGCATCCTAACTCAACCATGTGCCTATGGCTGTTCGTATATGGAGCTTTTGAATCGTAAGCTAGTTGCGACCAGGGTAGATCTAGAGCTAGGATCATGATGAGCGTGTACATGTGGGAACAACCGCCAGAGCGTTCTTGCACGGGCATGCATATGCGTATACATGGGTTATTGTCATGACCAAAAATTACTACGACCATAGACCCGCAAATATCTCGCCGAATTGACACTTCAGCTGGCGCTGGCGCCTCGAGCTCCCGATATAGTTAACACTTGAAAGGGTGAACTTTAAATTGGCTACGCATTGGGATGCGAAGTTTCAACTAGAGCAAGTGGTGCTCTGGCTACACATGATAACCCGGGTGGTGGTGAAGTCGAAAGCCGTCAGATAAATTTAGAGTAAAGGGGTTACGTCGTGTGCAGTGGTAAAATAAGTCTTTCGATCGTAACTTTGTTCTCAAGCCATGCGTGCTCAATCAAGCTCCTGGGTCAATCTAGTCCTATTTGGAGTATCATCGTGCGCGGAGCATGTAAATATGTCGAACGGCCGGTAGGCTATATACCGTACCGTTCGATAATATTATCATGTTTTGAGGTGGGCGTTACTGCTACTGTTGTTGGAGAGCACTGTTACAATCACGTGCCTTTTTTGTTCCAATTTATTAGGTGGACCTCTACGAGACGGACACCGCATGAAAGCCACATCACAAAAACGCTCCAGGTGTAGAACGGCCAAACCAGCCCAAAACGCGCGCACCAAGACAAGCTTAAGAATTCGAAGGGAGGGGGGAAAGAACCTGAACGACTCGCAAGTGCAAGCGAAACATTAGCGACAGTAGTGGTAAAGCAGAGACGTAGGTAAGTGAATCAGATATCAACCCCAGAGAAGCCTTGAGACCCTTGGCGGTTGAGAACAAGTGATGAAGTGATATTGAGCAGCTAAACTTCGCGTGCCTTGTGTGATTAGGACAATCGACAAAGATATGTTTCGGGGCGCAAGAGCATGCAGGCGAGTCTTTCTTCCCACGTGCCTATATTTTCAGTCTCATTCGATAACCTATTACTATAACACTCCAGCATAACCAATCAACTTCGAGCCTGCACCTTGACTACTATAGCCACAACATTCCTCCGCGGCCACCCCGCTATCGAAAACTTCAGCGCCGCCTTTACACACACGCCGCGCTTGTCCTAATTTCAATTCCGGGTGAGTAGCCTCCAACCCGAATTGAACAACCCCAAAAAGTAGACCCTCGACAATCCGATCGGGTCGTACGAAAAGTACAAGAAAAGGATGAACGACATTTCGCCGGGCGAGGGAGAAACATCGAACAGACCTGTAAGGCGAGTTTCAAATCGGTCTCGAGTTGGTTGATGTGGTTGGATTCTCGAAAGTCAATGCCTGGGGAGAGGATCGACGAAGTATATGAGGTTCTGCTCGCGACTGAGATCGTCTTCTAGAATTCGAAGGTGCTATAGTGTTACGAGCGTATAGCCGGGGCGAAGCAGGACTTGCATTAATATTGACGACTATCGCAAAGGAGTAAGTTTACTTCCAACGCCACCTTTACTACGCATCCTAATTAATATGCTTGTGTGCGAACTGTGGCGCATGGCAGAAGGCTGCCGGATGACGAAACAGTTACGATGGGAAAAAGGCTCAAAGGTGATGAGCAGTCGACCTACGAGAGAATCCACGACTCTGAGAAAGCCGACAATATTCGGAAAGAAATGCGCCCTAAGTTTGAAAAGTCCAACGAGCTGTCTCTGAATAAAGGTTTCCTCGAATATGTTTGTTCGACTATTAGGCTCCTCGAATCGTACCAGAGCTCGAGCTCAAAAGCCCCAAAGACCAGTCGAATGCCGGTAACGCGTTCAAGGGATTCGATGCGGGTATTGTGATATTGAAATCTCAGTTGGAAGACGGTAATAAAGCAAGGTCCTAATATTTTTGTACGTAAATCTTCATGTTCCAATTACCATAGCTATGGAAACACGTCGGAGGTATTACAGGGTATTTAGATCTCATTTAGGAGCTATGTGTAGTGAAGGGGGCACCGGACTGTATGTACTATGAGAAGCGCTTTGTCATA